>JAUMGZ010184572.1:0-13713 GCA_032359645.1 Pododesmus macrochisma
ATAAACGGCTGTGAAATATGTGACTGCAACATTACGAATATGTGCGAGAATATGAATGTTGTGTGTGAACACAATAGTGAATATGCGTGATTGTCTGGTTGCGTTTATATGCGATAACATGAATGAAAGGCTGAATACAGTTTCTACGCATGTGTGAATATAAGATATGTTGAGTCTCGTCAGTAATATTGTATGTTTATGAGATGTTGTAAGCAATGAAAGTACGAAACTTTGTTGTGAGGGGTGGTGGTATACTGATATATATTACAATTTATTTTGTTGATTAATGTTTTTTTTATTTCTTTTCTGTTTGTACTCTTCATATTATTGGAAGCAATAAAGGTATAATAACATATATGTTGACACAACCTATCTGTTCTTTTTTCGCGGGCTTAAACTGTAAGTGTTGGCTTTCGATCGCGATTCGTTTTTGTTGTTGTACGACATTTTCTTTATCAACTGAGCGTGCGCATGCTCACTAAAGTCTGTTTTATTGTCTTCCATACAAAAAAATCGATAAATATTTTTATCATTTGCCGGTCGGCAAAGCAGTAGTACACTTTCTCACTAGAAAACAATTATTAATTATTTGTGTTTCTCGAGTTTCCAGAAAGTAGACTTGAAGAATACTACCGCTTTAAGAACCTACATGTAGATCTACAAATTAAATTTAGTTTTTTACTACATTGGCAGGGTCACAGATCCACTGTAAAATAGATATGTTGTATATGGTGGCTGATTTCGGACGTCTCGCGTTGTCGCCCCGCCAACGCGACAACGCTACAATGCGACAACGCGACAAAAGTACCCCTCCAAACGCGACAATATTAGAGCGACAACGCAATAGAAAGATTCTGTCGCGTTGTCGCGTAATTTTGTCGCAGCGTTGGCGGGGGCGATGAAAGTAAAATAGAGCAATGCTGCCTTATTTTAATTTAGAGGTCCAATCGCCCAAAGGCATCATCATGAATTTTTAATGAAATACTAATTAGCGATAATTACCTTTATTCTATGGTCAAATAACAAAATTCATTTTTATCGTGGAAATTAGTAGTAAACACAAATATTGCTGTATCTCAGTGTGTGTGTGTGTGTGTGTGTGTGTGTGTGTGTGTGTGTGTGTGTGTGTGTGTGTGTGTGTGTGTGTGTGTGTGTGCGTGCGTGCGTGGGTGCGTGCGTGCGTGCGTGCGTGCGTGCGTGCGTGCGTGCGTGCGTGCTTGCGTGCGTGCGTGCGTGCGTGCGTGCAGTTAACCTTACACGTGATCTTAGAACTTATCTTACATCTGTATTTATATTTCCATTACCACCGGAATCACACTATATGGACATCTGGACACTCGTATTAGGTAATTTCATAATTTTATCGGTTATTTTGTTTATGCCATATAAAAATACATGTTACTGTTTTTGAATCTGATTTTGTTTAATTTTCTTGTTTAAACACCCTTAAATCAAGGAATTAATGATACAGTCAAACTACATCGGCACAGATAAGACTTATGTTATCTAATATTGCTTGTGAACTCCTACTCGAAAGAGCCTCGTTAACCTTTATGGGAACAAATTTATTTGATAAGCTAAGAATGTTTTGTATAGAAATCACTAATCATCTGATTGTAATGTCAATACAATAGCAGTACTATAGAACGGTACGTGCTCAATCACTCTTTAATAAGAGGGTTTTCTTAAAAAAAAAAACCAGTTATATGGATTTTAGATTCCCCGTAGATTGTGTGTAGATTATCATATCTGATATCACTGTTTAAACAGTGTAGTATATATCAAAAACTACAGTTTAGCACGATTTAAGAATATTTCATGTCATTATTTGATTTTGGCGATATTCTCAAGGCGTTTGTACCTAATGTATTTTGTACACCCAATAACAGTCTTAACCATGCAATAGTAGCGGACCGATTGTTTGAATACAGATAATGAGTGGTATGGTAGAATGTACAAACCTTGATTGTTAAATTATATAAAATAAAAGATATGATGTTATTTTACAAATCTTTTTGTAGAATTAATGAAAAATAAAGAGATAGTATGACATTGACAGCTGGGTTGTCCAAGCACATTAAAATTCCTATTTTGACTGCGCGCACATTTCAAAATTTTGGAAAGACAATTTTATAGTATTGTTGCAGTGTGGTTCATGCCCTTCATTACCATCGTGATTTGTTATCCCCCCCCCTTGGCTTTATAGCTTAGATTTATCGAAGTCTTGTCTATTCTAAATTCATAGATTCGTTTTCTCTAAAGCGTCCACAAATGACGATTGCTTCGGAGCTAGATTTGGAGTTCGGATCGAGAGTGGCTCACACTGGAGTATATTGGCTCTCTTGTAAAAAGCCTTTCAACTTGCAATGTTGTAGTATGATGGCCTTTACCAACCTTTATTGTAAAATAAAAAAAAAAAAGAAAGATACACGTGTTGACCATTTACACATCTTTACTGTAGAATATAAAGAAAAAAAAAGAGATTTGATGGCTCGATAAACCTCTACTGAAAATTATAATGATTTTTAAGATACATATGTATCAATATAAACTAATGACTGTAAGTTTATCTGAATGCATCTGCTCACCCAGCCGCGCCCAAGTCGAAATACAACATATATATATAAGTGTAAATCTATAATTATATATCTAGATCTCTATGTATTAAACATATAGTAGTGTGTGTAGTGGGTATGGGTGTGATTTGATACAATTTCAACTGAAAGATTAATAAAATCCAAAATCAAACAAGAAAACAATAAACATAACTATCAAACATGAAAGTATCGCTGAAAGTAAAATGTATACATGAATATTAAACGTGATGCCGTGTTGTAAGACAAAAACAGGGGATGTTTGTTTATCAAGTACTTAGTATATCGTGGTTCCAACCAAGATTTTAAAACTATGTATAATTAAGTCTAGCATGTTTGCTGTAGACAGTATTACATTCAATCAAATATGTACAGCAAACTCGAGTACACATTGACGGTTGTGACGTTTGAGTTCATTCAGACTTTTGACAAATTTGTAAATTTAGCCTAATCGTGGGTTCAAGTGAGCATTCGACGCCAACTGGAATAACACACATTGGAAAAGTTTAAATCTCGTTTTGCAAACACTTAATTTTTCAATTCAAATGATGAATAAATTCAGGTAATTTATCGCGTGTTTTCACCACTGTGTGTTTTACCATATTTAAACAAAACTTATAATTGACCAAACTATGTTTTAAATTTGATGTAATTAACTTAGATACACTTGAACCAAATCATCAATCGTGTCACGTCTTTAGAATTGAGCGTGTTAAACAGGTCTCTTATAAAAAGTATATACCACGCACGAGGCGTTGTTTGTGTCGACCTTCTTCGTACAATATTTTTTTAGTCGTAGACAAAGGAACTTGGGTTCAAGACTTTTATGTTTACTATATGTTTTACTGTATTGATGCATCGAAACAATTTGAAAATTACTAAAATCAGACAGTAGGACATTGAATGCGTATACCGCTATATTGCTCTTTTGGTTTTTGATGTATTGCTTGGCCGACAATTTGTGTCACTAGAATCCCTGACGCGTTTGTTTTTTGGTACGTTGGTGGATTGTCATTATTTGTTAATAGAAACACTTACTCTTTTGTTTTTTGTTATGTTCCGTGAATGGTCATTAAAAGTTACAAACGTTTTTTCTCGTTTGTATTTTTGTGTGTTTTTATGGTCATAAGATGTCAGCAGAATCACTCTTTTATTTGTCTTGATATGTTGTTACCAACAGTTCAGTCATTACAGATATCACTATAACCGCTTACTCGTTTGTCTGTTGGTATGTTGTTCGTATGGTTATGAGAACAGCTTACTCGTTTGTCTGTTGGTGTGTTGTTCGTATGGTCATTAGAACAGCTTACTCGTTTGTCTGTTGGTGTGTTGTATGTTTGGTTATTAGAACCCGTCACTCGTTTGTCTTTTCGTTTTGTTGTGTGTGTGGTCATTAGATTCCAGGTTGGATTACCTTAACTTTGTGTGAAATGCTTTGCATTCAAGAATCAATTTTAACATTAAAAGAAATAAATGTTGTAAAAATATTGACGTTGCCTAATTCACTTAAGTACAGTAATGGTTGTTCATGTTAAAGTCTTTATTCATCTGTCAGTAGTTTAAGGATATTGTTAGTCTATTTGGTACGATACCATGTTTACAATGGCTTAATTTACTAAGTAAATAATGTACAGTATTAACAATTTTGTAGAGTAATCTATTGATCGAGTTTTCATAATGCGTTCCTTTTGAGTGCCACAGAGTAAAGATAACGCGCTTGTCAACATAAATCTTTCATGAACTATTGCCACATTCGATTTCAAGACTAGCTTGCCACTGTTCAGGTTTACGTTATTTTAATATTCACAACACTTTATATAAGAAAAGAAATAATGTGCGGAAACTTAAAAAAGTTACAATAAATCAGCGACTGAAATCGACATTGGCACTTTAATAGTAAACTGGTTCCTTCCCTTAAGTCTTTGTAGCGGTGAGGAGGGAACCAGTCTACTTTTATGAAAATAGTAAAGTATCCATATTTAAAAGTAACACGCAAACAGGACCCAAAGTCATATGGTTGACAGGAAAAGTGAATTTAAATAGAAACCTTGACATTGAGATAATTTAATCCCATCAAGTCATGTCAAAGTTTGTTTGGTATTCATAGTTTGTACTTGAGACATGTTTGTCTCTGTCATATCACACATGTTTATACATGTTTTATATCTGTAGATATACGTGTTGGACGTGTGGTCACTTTCAGTTTCCTTTCAATTGTGAATGGTTATACATGTTTATATCTTGTTCAGAAAGAAAGTAAATGAAGTTGCGTCACCAGGAAAAATAAAGAATTAGTATGTATAAATTGACATCTATATTGATAGTAGTCGACTATTTATTTGTTTAGTTTTTTAATAAAGAGATAATACTTAAGTCACGGTTTAATGGTATTGCTAGGCAATTGGGTTTTCGAGTTTTTATATAAAACGAATGAAAAAGTCACTTTGTTAAAATCAAGTGTAATATTTTGTTCTACCCGATCGCGATAGGTTTTAAAATTGTATTAGTAAGTCGTGGTTGTTGCTTTTTCGTATTCCGTTTCAGCTTCGTTTTTGCTCTCTGAAGACATGCCATACAAAATAAATCAAATATTTACAGCGAGGTAGGAGATACGCAATCCAAGAGGATATTTCAAAGACACAAATCCGAGGAAAACGGGGGACGCACACAGAAAAAACGAAAAACAATACCGTTTATAAGGCAAAAATGGAAAGATTGCATACTTTCATTTTATAAAACCTAGAAGTGATATCAGGCTGCCTCGAAGGAGTGACTGTTTCCTGATACATATGTGTCACCTTACATAATGTTTCATGTTAATTTAGTATATGGCAACCTTGTCCATGGTGACGAAAGACCAACGGAGAAAGACTACGTGGCAGGAGAAGGAAGAGAATACTGAAGTACGAATTGTTACTGCCTTAATTTATTTATTTCGGATTTGCTAGAAGAGAAGCAAACAGAAGCGATAAATAGATATATCTAGTACGAGAAGTAACACTTTGTCTTTGTACTGTTAGTATACATGCAAGTCTATGTATGAACCCTTACAGCCTACTGCAGCGGAGTTTACATTACAAGTAGATATATAATATTACTTATATATTAAATATAATCAAAAGAACTTAAACGTGAAAAGGGGAAGTGAGAAATGTCGACAAGACAAGAACATATCTCTGGTCTATAATAGTATAATTAATTGTGATCTTGGTAAAATCCTTAACATAGAAAATTCGTGGTCTTTGCCTAATGCAGGGAAATACCCTTGATTAATTCTCGAAAGAACACAAGAACTACGTCACAAAGGAGAATCTAGTCATCGGATTTCGTGTGACCTAAAACCATATACCATATATATTAATTAAGAAGCAATGGCTCGTTGGTCTAGGGGTATGATTCTCGCTTTGGGTGCGAGAGGTCCCGGGTTCGAATCCCGGACGAGCCCTGTAGTTTTTATTTTCTTTTTAAAACAGTTTAAAGTAGATGAAGAATGTTAATCAGTCGTTCGTTGAATATTTCATGATTGTCAACTTTTTAAAAATTCGAAAATTAAATTATAATTCACTGGGTTTCTCTCGAGGACAGTTAACCATTTGTTTATTAAATAATTTTCAATTCACTTTCACAACAAACTTGTAGCAAGGTAAGTAGGTGTTTTGTGGGTAGGTTTTTCATATTATGAAAGATAATTTCACTCTGGCACGACATTCTAACATATAAATGAGAGATGTATTAGTGCCGTAAGATTGTAACAGTTGATAGTAACATAGAGACATCGATTGTCGTCATCTGGGTGGTATGACTGAAGACAAGCTCGTTTAAAGGTTTAAAGATACTATATAGTCATACACCATAGAGACAAGTTTGTATATGTGTGTTTCTAATATTAAAAACAAACAGTCTTTTGTCAAATTTAAGTATTCTGAAACATACAATACTTCTAAAACATAATAGTCATACAATCTATATAGACTAGCTTGTATTATACGAGTTTAAAATTAAGAACAAGTCGTCTTTTGTCTCAAACACCCAATATTTCCAAATTCAAGAAAACGCATTAACGCAGTTCCAAACGCATGCTATAACGTAATTTAACGGGTGCTTTAAACACTGAATACTTTATAATGTACAAAGAGTAAAAAATATATCCGGAAGAAAATTATTGTTTAAGAGAGGGAGCTTAAAGACATAAGTGGATTGATGGTATCAAAACAGAAAAAACCGAAGTAGTGGAAATAAAACAGAAGATAAAATACTGGTGTAAATCTAAAGGCGTATGCAAGAACAATAAATGGGATATATAAGACAGACAACGCCCAAACTGTGTCAAAAACTGATCATCTGATAAATCGTTTGAATGTGCAGTACTAAATTTATTTAGTACTTTAGTAAAATATCTTTATACGCTAAACCAAGATTTCTAACACATTTAAATGCAAAACTGAAATCATTCTTGTTTCGTTTTGTTTCCTAGGTCGACAGTACAGCACCAGTCAAAGTTCAAGAATCACCAACAGTCATTTTATAATGTATATATGTATAATGTACGATATAAAGTTTGTGGTGCAATACAATCACAAAACCACTTTATCGTTGATATGTAAAAATCATGTATACTTAACAATCATCATAGTGAAATTATACAAAAATCCAGAAATGACTACACTTAAGTATAGAAACATGACTTATCTAAATCCATCATAATAACCCTTACGTTATTATAGGTTCCCTTTACGTGTTCCGCGTTCGCTTCATGCTGGTTGGTGTTAGAATCCATGGCGGTGGTTCGAATCCCGGACGCGTCAAAACCTAAGACGCTAAAATAGTGTAATTTTCTCGCTTCTTTTTAAGTGCCAAGCTTTTGTGGGAAAGAGAAGTACTGGTTTGCTCGGCGCCAAGAAAATCTGAGCGAATGAAGTATTCTGCCAATGTGTCTGCGGTGTGATATTACAGTAAGACAGCACTATAATGTCGTCTGCGGTGTGATATTACAGTAAGACATCGCTATAATGTCGCCATAAATGCCATAAGTAGACACCCACGATATGACATAGACATGTGTTGACATAGACAACAATTTACCACAATCCCAAATGCGCATGCGTGGACTTCGGGGATTATATCCGTCTTACCCGTACGGCATTTTACTATAAAATATATAGGAGTCAATAATAAAAAAACCTTACAACTCTAAAATTAAATTTTGGATCGATCCTCCCAAGTACAATTCCCAAACTACATTATATATTTTTTTCCAATGATACATATTTCATTATTTTATTTCAGTGTTCAGATAGTTCCATTTTCGTTAAAAAAAAAAGAATCGAGATACGGCAATATAGCTTATATAGTCGAAAAAAACGAAAATGCACTTTTTTTCACTTTCAATCGTAATTTTAATAGTCCTCCCAAGTTCAATTCCCAATCCTTGAAGGAATGTTAAACTCCAATAAAACAAACCATTACCGGGAACATATATATGAGGGTGTTATTCAGACTCTGGCCCGTAGACTAAAAACATATCCAACTTTCTAGTCATCTTCTCGAAGCCTGCTTGGCGAGGGGATCTCCATGAGAACATTATATTTAAACGAATGAATTATACAATCAATAATGAACTTCTGAGTTCAGGCATTGCACGCTTTTACAGCAATGAAATTTTGTTTTGGACAACTGAAGTTTGACTTGAATCAATTTCAGCTCACAAATATCACGAAGTAAAATTTTGACACTGAAAGAGAATTTGAAACAACCCGAATATTAGAAACAATTTATTTTTTTGCAAGTATTGAAAGGGAAATAAGGGGTCCGTCCTCGGGAAATACGACGCTTTGAGTAAATAAACCTTAAACTCATCCTGCTTATAGGGCCATTGATGTATAAAATCACCCTGCTTATAGGGCCATTAATGTATAAAATCACCCTGCTTATAGGGCCATTAATGTATAATATGGCTTGGATTCACTGGTCGGCAGTTAAAAAACAAACACAAACAAAAGTTAGAAATGTGTTATTACGTCATGATGCTGAGTTACCATGTTTAACAGATAATCCTGAGCTTTAAATTGATCAGTGTTTGTTCTATTATGAACGTATGGTCTGAAATGGAAACATTCACTTTTAACTTTATTTTTATAAGATACCACAAACATAAACTAGTAAATATCCGTGAAAATACAGAAGTGTTTGTCGGCTTTTATCGGGTTGTTAAAACCTTCAGATATAACTTTTTAATTCTTTTTCAGATAAATGAGATAGGAGACCTTATGGATGGTGACTGGCATCTATAAAAGAAACTCCCTTTTTTATTGGATAAGGTCGCTTTAAATTTCAGAGTAAACCTTAGAATAGGAAACTTGAGGAACCCTTATCAACATTCAGTTTAATTAGCTGGCGCGTGTTAGCGCGTGCTCTGTGACGTAATCTCCAAATCCGTTAAAAGTCACCTGCTGGACTTGAGAACCGCGTGTGATGGCACGCGTGCTCACAAATCTATAAGAAATGTTATTGCTTCTCGACCGTGAAATGAAACTTTTTTGCAAATAGTGAAATACATGAAGGCAAAATTTGTTTTAAATTCAAAATAAGCGTCTCCATGAAATTAAAACATGAAGTTGATAATCAGAACAAAGTAAAAGCTGGTTCCCAGGACCCTTCGGATTTTGTTTTTACGGCCCTTTACAGAACAAAATCCGAGGAGTTCCGGGAAAAAGACTTAACAAAAAGGTGACCCATTCTTACGGACTTGCTTTAATCACCTCGTGTGGTTTCCTTTGTAATATAGTAGGTGAAGACGGACTATCACTTATTCTCATTAATAAAGAGCGTTAAAACATATAAATATTGACATGATTTTACTGAGCCATTGCTGCTGGTGTCTCCTGGAATGATTGCATGCATCTTAGACGCAAAAGTATCCATAATATTTATCCCTCGTATCTCATATCGATAAGAAAGGACGGCATGTGCAAATGGGTCCGGGACGGGGGCAAGACAAGATTATAAGTATTTAATTTGTGATGTGAATGCATGTATATGAAACAGCGTTACATTCATCAGAAAAGTTTCACATATTTTGAAAAAGACAATTGCCTGAATATGAATTAAAGAACTAAATAGAGCAAATTAGTATTTTTTTTATATATTATTATTTAAACTTGTATTTCGTTTTCAAAGTTACAGTACAAACCAGCATACACAATAGGACAATATACCATAAAGCCAAATTATAACACAGTAGAAATCTACGACCCTATGTGATATCAAAGTGGAGCAAATTATTTGGATGTTTTTAAAAGATATATTTTTCAAATGTATTTTCTTTCAATAATTCAAAGTATTTTTCTATCTGAGCGCATTATCAAAGATCAAACAACATTCCATCTTTATCGTTTTCATTTTTTTGACGATACTCGCCATATATGCTACTGGAACAGATCCTTTACCGAGCGAAGGTCATTATATTGCACATTTCTCTATTTCAGATAACGTATATACTTATGTACATGATATATCAAACTGATTTGATGGAATCGGTGATAAACTTGTTTAGATTATTTTCCCTCGCTTCTGTTTTAAAAACTCCTGCTTCGAGCCTATAACAGACAGACGTGTTTCTATCTTGGGGCAGCTTGCCCACACAACGGGTAAGATCGATCCGGTATTTCTTACAAGTAGATAACTATCAATTAATACAAACGATTGCCACATAATGCTGCCAGTTTGAGGCCGGTGAGATTTCTCAACAATGAAGAAACAGATTATACTGTAAAACTAGCATCTACAATTATCAAAGACCGCTTAATAGATCTAACGTAAACAAAATCGGTTATAGAAAACCTGTGTATTCTCTTTGTTTATATAGAAGTAGGAGACTAGAGGTAATCGTGACCTTGACCTACATTTATTAATATGGAAATTGGTTCCATCAAAAAATTTCCAAAGAAACCAGATAGTTACCATAATCATCCGGATCCAAACTTCATTTATTACAACAAACGATTTCTGCAAAAAATTATAAGCTTTTGATAAACGAGACAGGAACAATAGCGAGTGTTATGCCTAACATTGCTAGTCTATAATATTTCTTAATGTGATTGCTGTGTAGGTAAAAATCCTCTGTTTTGTGTAGAGAGGGAGGGTGTTACAGCATTCTTAAATCTCCTGTCTGTGTCGGGAGAGAGGGTGTTACAGCATTCTTATCATTTTAACGGGTATAAACATTTTCTGCAGATATTGCAGTGCCCTTTCACTGTCTGTGAGAAGCTCCAACTATTTTATTCTAAGTGGCTCATCGACCCCAAAATATCAACGGGAGAGTACAATGTTGGGTATACAACAGGAAACGTCGAGAGAAACGTGTAGGGTTGTTATCAATACTGACCGACTACAAGTATAAGTCATTGCATAGAAATACTTTTCAAGTACGTTAATAAAATCGAACATAGAATTGACCAGATACATAGGTCTTTGCAGTTGTTTACTCTTTGTTTATGAGCCCAAAACAAGAAACAAACTCGGTTTAGAGAAACTCTGCTTTGTATTATTGCATACCCTATGTTGCATTCATGCTTGATATTATGCTAAAAACCAAAAACAATCTCGGTTTAGAGAAACCGTGATTTGAATAATTGCGTACATTCTGTTGCAACTGTGCTTAATATTGGGCAAAAACCAAAAATAAACTTGGTTTAGAGAAACCCTGCTTTGTATTATTGCATACATTCTGTTGCCAGCATGCTTGATATTGCACTTGAACCAGAAACAAACCCCGTTTAGAATAACGCTGCTTTGTAAGTATTGTGTATGCTTGGTTTAGATAAACACTGCTTTGGATTATTGCATACATTATGTTGCAAGCATGCTTGATATTGCACTTAAACCATAAACAAACTCGGTTTAGAGAAACCCAGCTTTGTATTTTTGCATACATTATGTTGCCAGCATACTTGATATTGCGCTAAAGCAAGAAACAAACTCGGTTTAGAGGAACCTTGATTTGTATTATTGTATACATTATGTTGCCAGCATGCTTAAAATTGCACTTGAACCAGAAACAAACTCGGTTTAGAGGAACCTTGATTTGTATTATTGCATACGTTCTGTTGCCAGCATGCTTGATATTGCACTTGAACCAGAAACAAACCCCGTTTAGAGTTACGCTGCTTTGTAAGTATTGTGTATGCTTCGTTTTTTAGATCTTAAAATAAGGAGAAAGTGTGAAATTTTACGTGGAATCTGTTAACACTACATTGATAGGTCTCTCATCTGCTCTCTGTCTGGCTGATTGGAATGTTGCAGTAAACGTTTTGTTAGGTGCTATGCAGGAAATCGTAGTTTTGTGTTTTTGTTTTAAATTCCTTCGCTCTGTTGTCTAAACCGTGAGAAATGACTCTAGTATTTAACATTGACTTGTGGCAGGCATGTTTTTGCATCTTCTATAAACAATTACTTAACGACTTGAACCTTCACAGATTTGGTGTTATATTCTTCACTTAGTGCTTTTTTCAATTTTATTTGATTTTAATGTAATTATAGTTTCAATTTTTTTTTGGTCTTTTCACAGAAAATAAATAAGCGTTTACTTGACACTGCTCTTTTTGGACTAAATAAACACGCATTCATTTATAGAGATCACAAACCAACAATTCTCACTTCTTGTTAAATGTAGAACTACAAATAAAAGACAGATGCACATTATCGTTTTTTCTATCTTTATTTTACCGTCTGCTTCCTCCAAACTTATCCTCACCATTCTTCTCTTTATTTTACCGTCTGCTTCCTCCACAATTATCATCACCATTCTCCTCTGCCACTACCGCCGTCCACTCTAACTCAAAACAACAACAAAAATAAAGTAAAAACAAATCAAGAACCAGAACAAAGAAAACAAGAAGTAGAAAATAAAAAAACAAGAAAGACAAACAAACACACAAACAAACAAACAAACAAACAAACAAACAAACAAACAAACAAACAACAAAAACAAAAACATAACAAAAATAATAAAAAGGACAACAACTTCAATTTGATTCAAGAAAATGTGAGCAAGATATCTTCTTATTTTCAAATAATAGGCATTCTTCGTGTCAGAATCCATGAGAATGCAGTTAAGAAATAAATGATTTCCGAATGATGTGATACGAACGTGCGGCTGCATGCTGGGTTTTTCAAGCGTGATTTCTCTCCTGGCAATCTTAACGTAGAGGAATCTGAGCGTTACCTCGTTAAAGCTCTAACACTAATTACAGTCGATGCTTCCACTTAAACAATGACAAAAAATCTGCATTTCTAATTTAAATTAGAAATGCTAGTTTTTCAGGACGTTCTACGACCACGCGTTTATATCATAGTAAAAATTGAGAGCCTGGTAGAACTCGTATTTAGGGCCTTATTTTCGAACACATGGACAGACAGCACTACCAGTATATTAAGCAGTATTTAAACAACGAAATTGACTTCAAGCTTTCAGCATCGAATAATCATCAAATAATGTTGTTTATATTACAGCTTCAGGGTAGCGCTTTTTTTTTTTTTATGTTTTTGTTGTTGTACTAAACAGCATCTATAGAAACAATAACAATTGTGTCCTTTTTGTACCAGCTTCAAAAAATACAATTGTGTCCTTTCTGTTATCCAGCGTCTATAGAAACAATAACAATTTTGTCATTTTTGTACCAGCGTTTATAAAAACAATTTTGTCATTTTTTGTACCAGCAGCTTTCTATCGAAACAATAACAATTTTGTCCTTTTTGTACCAGCGTCTAGCAAAACAACTATTGTCCTTTTTGTATCAGCAGCTTTCTATAGAAACAATAACAATTTTGTCATTTTTGTACCAGCAGCTTTCTGTAGGAACAATAACAATTTTGTCATTTTTGTACCAGTGTCTATCAAAACAAATATTGTCCTTTTCGTACCAGCAGCTTTCTATCGAAACAATAACAATTTTGTCCTTTTTGTACCAGCAGCTTTCTGTAGGAACAATAACAATTTTGTCCTTTTTGTACCAGCGTCTATCGAAACAAATATTGTCCTTTTTGTACCAGCAGCTTTCTATCGAAACAATAACAATTTTGTCCTTTTTGTACCAGCAGCTTTCTGTAGGAACAATAACAA
>JAUMGZ010184583.1:0-13713 GCA_032359645.1 Pododesmus macrochisma
ACAATTTAGAATACAGGTAAGTATGAAACTGTATCTTCTTAGGTCCGAAACTCAAAAATAACTGGCACAACGTTATGTATCGAGTAAAAATGACGGCGTACCTCACACACAGCAATGGCCCCTCAAGGAAAAAAAAACCAGTATAACATGTGTTCGAAAGCAAATGCTAATGGGTTATGGCTACCCTCGGGGCTAGGCCACCTGCAAAGACAACCACCTAAGTGATAAGAATACAAAAATGCAACCTGAATTATGCCTCCGAATGAATCGATTGCATTATTTGTCATTTCATTAAACATGAATACATGTTTTTTGCAGGCGTTCTGATGTGGTTAAGAACATATCGTAAATATGGTAAGGCGTTTCTCTTGTTTTGTTACATTTTGTTATGTCAAAAGAAAATATGTGTTCAAAGAGAAATACATTTTCACAAATATAGTGTCTGAATTCTTTAAATAAAAAATGTAACAATTGAAATTATGACACATGTTTCCGCATTTAAATAGTTGCTCTGTTGCTAAATCACGTTTGCTTTAGTGTTAAAAAAATGTAAATCGAAAAACCAAGACGATATTCTAGGCCGTAAGTCCGTAGACATTGGCAAACCATAACAAACCGTTGGACGTACACAGAAAAATGAACCAAATATACATTTATTGACTAAAAATGGAAACATCACGAACTTCTTTTAAAAAAAAACTAGAAGCGAAACCAGGTGTCATTCCGGTGTATGGTAGCCTTATCCACTATTTAAAAAGGGAGCAAGAGTCAAGAGTCACAATAAGAAAAATTCACAAGTTATTGTGACGAAAAAGCAAAGCTTTTATACATTTTAGATATACAATTGCAGAAAATATGTGTTCAAAGAGAAATACATTTTCACAAATATAATGTCTGAATTCTTTTAATATGAAATGTAGCAATTGAAATTATGACATATGTTTCCGCATTTAAATAGTTGCTCTGTTGTTTAATCACTTTTGCTTTAGTGTTAACACTTTTATACATTTTAGATATACAATTGTAGGACCAGAACGTGGACGGAACTCACCACAACGTATTGTTATTATTAAGACGTAAACAACGTAAATGAAAGGTTTTGCCCGACGACCAAACATGGCAAACACGAAATCATCTGTTTGAATTTTGCAATTATCAACAGTTTTGAATAATTAAAAATAAGAGCATAATTTATTCGTTGTTCTTATTACATACTCACGTTGCATCAGTGATTCAAATGTAACATCCTTAGATCGAGATTTAATCTTATTGCTTGCGCTCGTGTATTGATAAGTAATATATATGCATAAAATGTCAGTAAAGTGTGTATATATGTGACATTATATTTAAACTTTTTGTATTTCCGTAATTTTTTCACGGGTATATTTAATAAATTATGAATATATTGTCGATGAAATTGTCGTTGGAAGATACGAGTACGAAAAACATCTAACTATTGAATGACCGTTACGGACGAATCGACACAGCTGAAATACCATGGCACATTTATATATGTATGTATGCACAAACTTAAAAGGGTATTATGTAACGTGATACAAATGTTACATTGATTTATTTGTTAACAAATATCAGTTCATTTTTTTAATTTAAAATTTAACATGTAGCGTTAACTCATTCGTTTAAGGTAATGGTTACTTCAATAACTGCGAACCTATGTTCGTATTGCCTCCCTTTGTATGTCGTATGGTATGTCAGTTTATTTTTTTCTTATTAATCTTTAACGTCCCTTTCAACAAAACGTCTGAGGTTTGACGCGGATAGGGAACGCTTAGTTGGCTAACACTACTTATAGAGAATGACAGTTCTCCGCTACATAGCTGACATTATATTGAAGTCATATACACAACAATTCTTGACTACACCTGTTAAAATGTATGTTTATAGTTAACATATATTGCGTTTTATATGAAGAGGAATACATTTAGAACCTTTATATCTGTGTTTGCCTGTAACCTACCTACAATATTAATTATAAGTGGTGTAAAATTACAATTAATATGGGCATAAATTTACATCGCCAAAGAAATAACAAAATTTAAACTTTAATTTTGATATATATTGCATAACACAAATCTGTCGCAAGAACCAAAAAAAAGCTTAAAACAAGGAGAACCTTCCTAACGCAAAATTAAATTGATTTACACCCTCATTTTATATATATCCGCTGTTTATACATAATTTAAAAGTATTCAACGTTTATTCAATGATCGTTGCGTCAATCGTGCCGCCAAGAAAGAAAGTCTTGCAATAAAACGGAGAGAAAGGTACAACCAACGAATTCGGGAGGATAAAGCTGTCATGCGGGATGTCTGTCCGTCCGACCATACGTCATTCCGTCTTTTATTTGCTTGTACGGATGATAACTTGAAAACGAAAGGTCAATCAGAGTTCAAACTTAATGCAAGGATTGCCCTGGATGATGCACAGAACCTTCTTGATTTAGGGCGTGATCCGCAAAAGGTCAATGTTACCATTGCTAAAATAAAAAAACTGCCTATATGTTGCTTTTCCGGATGATAACATGAAAAACAAACGGTTACACAAAGTTTAAACTGGATGTGTATATTGCCCTAAGGATTACACATAAATCTATTGAATTTGGGCGTGGTTAGCCGAAGGTCGATGTCACCATTGATAAAAATAGAACTTTGCATATGAGTTACTTGTCTAGATGATAACCTAAAAACAAATTATCACATAAAGTTCAAAATGTACGTGAGTTGCCCTAAAAGATGAACAGAATACAATTGATTCTGGGTCTGGTTTGCCAAAGGTCAAGGTCACCATTGCTTAAATAGAATTGTGTTTAAATGTGGGTTTACCGGATGATAATGTAAAGATCAAATGATCTTACAAAGTTTGGTTTGGTGTGCAGGTCATTAAAGGATGTACATAAGCCTATTGATATTGAGTGTGGTCTGTTAAAAAACAGTATGGATAGGATCAACAGAACGAGGTCAAGTTCACCATTGCCAAAAATAAAATTTTGCTTATAAACTTAAAAACAAATAATCACATTCAGTTTAAAACTTGTGTAGTTATATTTGGGTTTTCTTGATGATAATGTAAACAAGAGGCCCATGGGGCCTTAACGTCCATCTGGATTGACATTTGAATATTTCTGATACTAGGGTCACTCCTTGAACAAAGTTTGTTTTCCCTGCCCTTAAGTTACTACAAACCAAAGCATTATGTACTAGGCCTTCTAATTTATAAGAAGATTTTTGAAATTTTATCAAATTTTCCTAAATTTTGGCCCCCAAGTGACCCTCCCTGGGTACCTAGCCCCGCCCTGTGAACACATCTGAATCCCCTTCCCCTAAGGATAACATCTTCGAAGTTTCGATGAAATTGGTCCAGTAGTGTTGGACAAGAGGTCGCAATTGTGAAAAAGTATCTAATTTGCTATTAATATATATAGTGTTGAACTTTGACCTCAAAATGAGTAACCTTTTTTTTACCCCAGGCTCACGCCTTGAAGAAACTTGATTCTCCATTCCCTAATATTACTACAAACCAAAGCATTAGGCTGTAGGACATTCAGTTTATTAGAAGAAGATTTTTGATATTTTTTTCAAATTTTACCCATTATGGCCACTATAGTGGCGCCCCCTGGTTGCTGAGCCCCATTCATTTGAACAAATTTGAACCCCCTTCCCCTAGGGATAACTTCTTTCAAATTTGGATTAAATTGATACATTAATATTGCATGAGAAGTCAAAAATAGGGAAGTTATCATATTTGCTATAGTGTTGAACTTTGACCCAAAAATGCTTAACCTTATTTTGACCCCAGGGTCACGCCTTGAAACAACTTTGTTCTCCATGCCCCAAAGTTACTACATATCAAAACATTAAGCTCTAGGCCATCTAGTTTATAGAAGAAAAGTTTGGAAATTTGATCAAATTTTCCCCTTTTGGACCCAAAAGTGGCGCCCCCTGGGGGCCCAGCCCCTTCATTTCAACAAATCTTAATCCCCTTTCCATAGGGATACTTATTACCAAGATTGGATAACATTGGTCCAGTTATTTTGAAAAAAAAAATTCGAAAATGTGAAAAGTTAACATGTCATAGTGTTGCACTTTGACCCAAAAAACGTGTAACCTATTTTTGACCCCAGGGTCACACCTTGAACAAACTTTGTTCCCTATGCCCTAAGTTACTACAAACCATAACATTAAGCTTTACGCCTTTTAGTTTATTAGTAGAAGATTTTTGAAATTTTGACAAATTTTTCCCCTTTTGACCCCAAAGTGGCACCCCCTGTGGGCTGAACCCCTTCATTTGTACAAATCTGAATCCCCTTCCCCATGGGCCACTTCCTACCAAGGTTGGATGAAATTAATCCAGTAATTTTGGACAAGAAGTCGAAAATATGAAAAGTTAACATATTTCCTATAGTGTTGAACTTTGACCTCAAAACGTGTAACCTATTTTTGACCCCAGGGTCACGCCTTGAACAAACTTGGTTCTTCATGCCCAAAAGTTACTTCATACCAAAACATTAAGCTCTAGGCCTTCTAATTTATTAGAAGAAGATTTTTGAAGTTTTGTCAAATTTTCCCCCTATTGATCCCCTAGTGGCGCCCCTGGGGGCTGAGCCCCTTTATTTGGACAGATCTGAGTCCCCTCCCCCTAGGGATACTTCCTACCAAGTTTGGATGAAATTGGTCCAGTGATTTAGGAGAAGAAGTCGAAAGAGTTAAAAGGTAAAGGCGGACGGACGACGGGCGGTATTTGTATGAGAAAAGTCCACTTTGGACCTTCGATCCAGATTGACTAAAAAGAATCTTGCAATAAACGTATTAAATACTATATGAAAATATTATATTGTTCCAAACAGATTGAGGGTATGGTCCAATGGTGGCTCATGTTTTGTTTTTCATCCTCCGTTACGCTTCCAAGTATTGCTTTAATTTGTTCATTTCCATGAACTTATGTTTTTTTAAATTTTAGTTTTTGGCAAGTCAATTTTGTATTATTGTTGGGGCGTGGTTTTTGTCCATTATTGTAATTGTGATTTTTAACACCTCACCCTCCCTCCTTCATTGCTTTGTAGCTTTGACGTAACAAGGTCCTTTGTTTTCCGAGTTGATTTTCTCTGTAGGGTCCATTAATGACGGCTGCTTCGAAGCTGGACCTGGCTAGGCTAGGGACGAGGGTATCTCGCACAGAGTATTGGCGCTTTCCACTTATAACTATAAAATTTATTCGAGGCATGCTCAAATTGCATTTGTATTCTTATCACGTGGGTGGTTGCCTCTGCTGATGGCCTGGATCCAAGGGTAACCGTCTCCAAGTAGCATTTTGCTTCGGAACACTTGTTATACTGAACATTTCCCGTAAAGCCATTGTTGTGTGTGAGGCACGCCATCATTTATTCCCGATTCAAAACTTTTTGCCAGTTATTTTTGAGCTATAGACCTAAGAGGATAAAATTTCATACTTACCGGTGTTCTATATTGTTGTGTTTGGTGGATATTTTGACTCTATCTTTGTTGTCAGTCCGTTAGTCTGTCTTTTGATAATATTTAATGCTATATGAATTTTAACGTTTTTGAACTTCGCGTCGTCTTTATTTTAGAGCGCACACTGATGTAATATTAATCCCTTGAGCCATACCTTTTTGCTTATCCCCAAGACACATTCCACATTTTTCAAACATTGCGCTAGGTTGGTTTGTTGTTGTTCTTGTCCCTATGTAAGCGTAGTAAATGTTTACTTTTGATTATTAAACTGTGAATGGACTCTACGAATCAACAATATTTTAGTCACTGTTAATTTTTTTTATATAATTCTGTGCTACGTCCAATTTTCTTGCTTCCAAGTGTAAGTTTGTAAAAATATTTTACTTTCGTTTAGATTTTTTAATGGACAATTGATGTGGGCGGTTGGTTTTTTAGATGATTTACAGTGCAATGAAGTGTAGTTATTAACTTTTTAGACGTATGTCTGTACTGAAGACTTCTAGTCTCATGTAGGAAGTGGGAAGGTTGAGGCCTCATTAACCGGTTTAACCACACTGCTTGGTTCCGTGCTGGGTGACCGTCCGGTCGGTCCGCATGGGTTACTATCTTTAGAATTGTTGTGATGTCAATTTAATTCCTTGCATTCTGGTGCTGAATTGTTTGATGCAGCTATTGTTTGTTTGTCAATTTCCCTCGTTCTGTTGATTCTACTCATCCTGGTTTTTATTAGATATTTATTTTTAAACAGTGGATAAGGTTACCATACACCGAAATGACACGGAGGCATCGCGGCGGGTGACACATGTGTAGCAGGAAACGCTTACCATATCGCGAGCACCTGGTTTCGCTTCTAGTTTTTCATTAGAAGTTCGTGATGTTTCCCTTTTCAGTTAATACATGTATATTTGGTTAATTTTTCTGTGTGCGTCCAACGTTTTGTTATGGTTTGCCAATGTCTATGGACTAACGGCTTTAGAATACGGTCTTGGTTTTTCGATTTCCTACTATATTGACAATTGATGTGAATGGTTGATAATTGAAAACTTGACATCGCCATAAAGCGTATATGATTATTTTTTAAATGTATATCTATACCCAATATTCCTTGTCTCATGAGGGTTAATAGGTCGAAGCTTATATAAACGGTTTAACCGCCACGTCTGATTCGTGCTAAACGCCCGTCCTAAACCCGTACACATAAACAGCTGGTCTTAAAGACTTTTTGTTATGTCATTCTTATTCCCACTTTTTATTGTTGTGCTGAATTCTATGATGCGACTGTGTTGATTTTTAATGCCTTAAAATCTGAAGATGCCACTTATATTTTCTGCTTTGTTGTTTAAGGAATCAAAACATATTTATACTTTCCTGCTTTTGACTGAATTATGTAACAGGATATTGATTTATTATTTAGTACATTGTACTTGTAGTAAGTAAATATCCCAAAATTAATTGTTTATCAGCACTATATGCGGCCCTCTGGCTAATATCAAGGTATCAGGCTGATAAGGGGTATGATATAAAAATGGTCATATGTTCTTTCATAATCAGTGTATATATATAATTTTTTAAATATAACGCACTCTTCACGCATGAACAGGTTACATTGAGAATGTTTCAACGGTAAAATCCGAAAATGAAGGGGTGTGATATGACAAAATTATATCGCACTCCTAAATTTGATATCAGCCCGGTGCTTTTATAGGAATTGAGGAATTTGTATTATATCGCAAATGCAGAATGGCTTATATTATAAGCAAACATATTATAAACACATATAATTTACATGCCTATTCAATTTTGGGTGAATTGTATGTTGTGTGGCCATGTGTTGTTTCTTTATCATAATCATTTTGTAAGATATATAGTCTGGCCATGTGTTGTTTCTATACCATAATCATTTTGTAAAATATATAGTCTGGCCATGTGTTGTTTCTATGTTATAATCATTTTGTGAGATAGTATAGTTTGGCCAAGTGTTGTTTCTATATCATAATCATTTTGTAAGATATATAGTCTGGTCATGTGTTGTTTCTATATTATAATCATTTTGTAAAATATAATTATAGTCTGGTCATGTGTTGTTTCTATATTATAATCATTTTGTGAGATAGTATAGTTTGGCTAAGTGTTGTTTCTATATCATAATCAGTTTGTAAGATATATAGTCTGGCCATATGTTGTTTCTATATCATAATCATTTTGTAAAATATAATTATAGTCTGGCAATGTGTTGTTTCTATATCATAATCATTTTGTAAGATATATAGTCTGGCCATGTGTTGTTTCTATATCATAATCATTTTGTAAGATAGTCTAGTCTGGCCATGTGTTGTTTTTATATTATAATCATTTTGTAAGATATATAGTCTTGCCTTGTGTTGTTTTTATATTATAATCATGTTGTAAGATAGTCTAGTCTGGCCATGTGTTGTTTTTATATTATACTCATTTTGTAAGATATATAGTCTATTCAAGCCATGTGTTGTTTCTATATTATAATCATATTGTTAGATAGTCTATTCAGGCCATGTGTTGTTTCTATATTATAATCATTTTGTAAGAAAGTGTAGTCTGGCCAAGTGTTGTTTTTATATTATAATCATTTTGTAAGATATATAGTCTTGTCGTGTGTTGTTTTTATATTATAATCACTTTGTAAGATATATAGTCTATTCAGGCCATATGTTGTCTCTATATTATAATCATTTTGTAAGATAGTATTGTTTGGCCATGTGTTGTTTCTATATTATAATCATTTTGTAAGATAGTGTAGTCTGGCCATGTGTTGTTTCTATATTTTAATAATTTTGTAAGACATTGTATTGAATCGAACTTTTTATTTTTTTGACGACATTTTAGAAGAAGGCAAAATTTCCTTAAAGAAAATTTAAGACAAGTTAAAAGATAAAAGAAACTGTATATCAGAGATAAATACTTTAAAACAATCCATACCAAAATATTGGATAGAAAGAATTAGCAAAGAAGACAGCACGAACAGAAGAGTTTAAACAGATCTTAGCCTCACATTATATAATGAAAACTCAAATAAATTTAAAACTCTGGAGGAATGTAAAAATAAGGATTGGTAGAACATGTTGCTAAATAAAAAAGTGGAAAACCTTATATACACGAAACATGGGAACGAACTTATAATACAAACATACAATGGGGAAATGTATGTAACCTAATTTTCAATACCCTAAAAGATAACAGAATAAAACACTTTAGATACAAACTGATTCATAATATAATACCAACAAAACTGTTACTGCAAAGATGGAAAATCGCCAATACTAATAATTGTGTACTGTGTTACATACCTGAAGCCTATGAGTAAGTGGGTTGAAAAACTTTGGGAAAGAGTAATTCAATCCTTTAATCTATGTTCGTTAAATAAAAATATAAAAAGTTTCAAATATATAGTAATCTATTATAAAAATCCAACGGTAAAAACATTTATAGAAGTAAACATAATCTTATCAATTATAGGATATTCCAAATATAGAGCCTATCGTTAATGTGACTATAAGTCAAATGTATTTAATCCAATAATGATACTAAAATCAGAATTGAATTCTTATCTCTATACTAAAAACAAACATAGTGTGCAGATAGTTAAACAGTTCCTAGATGCACTTTGAATTTTTGTAATATTGCACTTAAATTTATTATATCTATGAAAGTGTATCATCCATTTCATATAAATCATTATTTATATCATGTGTATATGAAATATGAAGGATACGATTAAAAGTGTGTCTATCACAACACCTTTGTATGTTAATTAATTGGTCGTCTGTGCAACAATAAATTAAATTATATTAAAACACTTCAAAAGGAAGAAACAGAAAAAAGTCCATGAAGGATTGCATGGAAATTTCACAAGGATAAGAAACAACATATGGCCCGACTTTATATCTTACAAAATGATTATAATATAGAAACAACACATGACCAGACTAGACTTTCTTACAACATGATAATAATTTAAAAACAACAAATGGTCAGACTAGACTATCTTACAAAATGAGTATTATATAGAAACAACACATGGCCAGACTATATATCTTACAAAATGATTATAATATAGAAACAACACATGGCCAGACTGTTTATCTTACAAAATGATTATTATATAGAAACAACACATGGCCAGACTATATATTTTACAAAATGATTATAATATAGAAACAACACATGGCCAGACTAGACTATCTTACAAAATGAGTATTATATAGAAACAACACATGGCCAGACTAGACTATCTTACAAAATGATCATAATGTAGAAACAGCACATGGCCAGACTAGACTATCTTACAAAATGATCATTATATAGAAACAACACATGACCAGACTAGACTATCTTACACAATGATTATAATATAGAAACAACACATGGCCAGACTAGACTACCTTACACAATGATTATAATATAGAAACAGCACATGGCCAGACTAGACTACCTTTACCGAATGATTACAATATAGAACAACACATGTCCAGACTAGACTATCTTACAAAATGATTATAATATAGAAACAGCACATGGCCAGACTAGACTATCTTACACAATGATTATAATATAGAAACAACACATGGCCAGACTAGACTACCTTACAAAATGGTTATAATACAAAAACAACAAATGGTCAGACTAGACTATCTTACAAATGATTATAAAATAGAAACAACACATGGCCAGACTAGACTATATTACACAATGATTATAATATAGAAACAACACATGGCCAGACTAGACTATATTACACAATGATTATAATATAGAAACAACACATGTTTCTATGTTATAATAATTTTGTTGTATTATTTTATTGTCGTCCTCTTTTTAAATTACGTATCAAACAATAGATAAACATATATCTAAACTAAGACTTAATAGTTAGTTCAAAAAAGAAATCAAGGGAAATTATTTTTTTGTCTTATTTAATTGTAATCATGCAAATGCTACAATATTTAAGTATACATTTTATATGAAAATACTGTGATCCATTGGCCATGTGTTATAGCAGAATCGAATTATGTACATATTTTAATAACAATATTTCAGGCAGTGTCATTTAATTATGTTTGATCAATATCAAGAGTAAAAATTCTAAAAACTTTTCTGTTTTAGAGACACTCGCATCACTTCACTTACTTTGAATATAACGTACACACAATACAACATTGACGAAAAACACGTTACAATAAATCATGTCTTATTAATTGATGTATAAAATAGATAACAATATAAATATGCAAATTTCAAAAACCAAGTGACAATCAACATTATCTGCTTCAGAAAGTTCATGTAGTGCATAAACCATGACAGTTCAACAGCAGCTTGGTTTGTACCGTACTATCATTTTTCGAGGCCACATATATAGTTCTGGTACTTTTCTAAAAGTGAAAGCATGGATAATTTCCCCAGTTTTCAAGTTTTTCGTCATCCTCCCTATACATCCTGTACATGAGCTGACATCTTGTGCACCAGCATCGACGAGCTTGATAGGAACCATTTAGCACCCCACTGGTTTCGATTTCACCATCCTCATTGACAAGGTCTCTGTCGTTGAGTATTTCCGGTTCCGGTGTGCGTGGTGGTAATTCAACCTCTTTTTCCTCATCCGAATCGGAGATAACACACATATCGAGTTCATTCTCAATTCTATCTTGCAAAACGTTTATAACTTGTTCTGTTTCAGAATCAAGAATTATACCATTTTCTATAGTATTTTCATCGACATGAACATCATCTTGAATATCGCATTTTAATTGTTCTTTGTACATCGAATTAAATCTTTGTATATCATCAATAAGGGAATTCTGTGGACAAGATAGTCGCCTTTGGTTGATATCCTGTAAATCGTCCATCTGTGAAGTCCTTGATCCTCGCCTCTGTCGGTTTAACGGTGTCACCAATAATGCGCTTTTGTCTTCATCAAGCGAACTCTGACGGATCGGCGTGCTTCCTATATCCGTTTCTACAACAGATTGCCTTCTAGGAATTGGACGTCGCCTTAGTTTAGGACTCCTTGTCAAATTTATTCTCTGTTGAACTTTTAGCAAGTCACCATGGCCTTCTTCATCACCAGAACAACAATTGTCTGTTGAGTGTCTTTGCACAGCAGCCTGAATGTCCATGCGGTCAATGTCAGCAAGGGAGGACCTCCGGGAAATATTGTATTTCAGCGGTACACCTTCCTTGTGAATATCTGGTGGGCGGGGAATTTTCATTGATAGCCCAGATATAACTGGCAAGATACTTACAGCAGGCAGTGTGCATCGTCGACCCCGATTGTACATTTTACTAGCAACAGCGATGTTTTCATTTGATGTGTTTGACGTCCCAATTGAGCAAAGAGAATTCTCCGATTCAGAGCTGTACATATTTAGTGAGTTGCTAATTGGCAATGAACACCTTCTTCCTCTGTTGAAGCCTGTCATTAAATTTTCATCCATTTGAAGTAAGTTAGACGCGTCTTCTGAATCCCCTTCATCTTCATCACCAGTTTTGAGTAAAGTGCCTTGTATCATTAGGCTTGTTGTAATCTGATCGATATCTGATGCTGTGAAAGAGCTTCTCCTGCTTGATTTTAAAAGAGTTTCACGAATATCCTTTTGTGTAAGCGATACCCTTTTATTTTTGTAATTGTCGTCTTTGCCCATATTTTCATTCAACTCTTCTTCTGTATCTTTGTCATTGGTGACATGTATGTTTAATGTTGACAATTCATTTGATGCCGCGTTTTCCTTTTCCTCGTTTACCAAACCCAGTGTTGGAAGGGACGTTCTTCTTTTATGTACAGCCCGCTCTATGTCATCGGAAAGGCACTGTCTAGGAATCACCACTGATAATCTTTTTCTTTGTGTATTTCTTTTGCGTCTGTTGTCTGGCCATAAGAAATATAAGTAAAACCATTTTTAAATATCTTGTTATACGTAAGCTAAGTGTCCAAATGTTACGACCAAATTGAGATACGGATCTTGCAGTTAGATTAACTAGAACTGTATACTGTTTTTGCATTTTCCTTCTATTTAGTGTTTACTGAACAAAAAGATTTAGATAAATCTGGAGTTGACTGTAGCTACATGTATCCATAGACGTAACACAAAACTAAGGGTGCATAGCGTGGAGAAACACGGTAGGAGGCAAACGTTTTTATTCTTTTTTTTGCCGCACACATATATGTGCCGGGAATTTTGACATATTAACTTTGAACTGAAAAATATCTGGAGGGAGGCAATCGCACCTCCCCACGCAGCTACGGCCCTGGTAACCCCCGGTAAAAATCTATTAAATCCACCCTTCAAACACATACGATTGAAACTACATGTACATGGCCCTGATGGTCTTAGTATACACTAATCCAAACAACGTTGTGGATTTTTTGTGTATAAAAAAACAGGATGAGTGGAATCAACAGAACGAGAGACATACATTGACAAACAAACAATGGCCGCATCAAGCAATTAAGAACCAAAATTTTAGGAAGTAAATTGACATTACAGAAAATCCTCAAGACTAGTAATCCATGCGGTCCGACTTAGGACGGTCACCCAGCACAAAACCAGGCTGTGTGTTTAAGCTGGTTTATGAGGTCTCAACTTTTCCATGTATTGCATTAGACTAAAAGTCTTAAGTAAAGACATTCTTAAGAATTATATAAACTTCTGGGCGACAAACCCTTGTAAGATACTCGATATACAGTAATCGTCAACGGACGATAACGAGAAAAACGTGGCGAGGTATAATTAAGATAAGTAAAATATTAAGGATTTATTATGTTCTAAAAGGAAACTTTAAACGCATAGGATGTAAGAGCTTCGTGTCAAAATTTGGTATCTGAAAAAGTGCAGACTTGATGTAATTAAATAGGTATGATGTTAAAATGTATTTCCGCGCCGTTTCCGATTCTCTAAGTATCTTAATTAACAAAATATGGTAGATTGTTTTTGGTCGTCTGTTTACATCGGCCTCATTAATTCTACATGTAACTTTTTGCCGAGAATCACGCGCGACTAGGCTACGTATTGTTAGACCCACGAAGTTTACTTTGACATTTGAATATACTCCCTTCTTTCTTCGCATTCACGTGTACATTTTGTAGTCAAATAACCTTTCTTTAGGCCTCTCAATATAAAGTTTAAATGGACATTTCAAAAGCATTAGGACATATTGACGGTCAACACCGGGTCACCAAAGGGTATTTATTTTG
>JAUMGZ010184594.1:0-24861 GCA_032359645.1 Pododesmus macrochisma
TACATTTTCAGTCTTCAGAAGTGTCAGTGACCTTGACCTTGGACCCCGTGACCTTGAAACTTTGTCAAAATATTTCTTGCATTATTTCCTACAACTCTTTAATACATATGTATTTCAGGCTCAGGTGACCTAAAAATGATGACAGATGGACAGGTGGGCAGACAGACAATGTGTGATTATTATAGGGCCCTGGGCCCTAAGAAGTTACAGGTAACAAGCCTCAGAGTTCGTCTTATCATTTACATCATATTTTGTAGGATATGAACATGTTACTGTACTCATGGCCATAACAAATTAATAATATTAGTAATGACAAAACTGATAATCTGTACTTAAAAATGTTGACAAGGTTTAATCCACGACTACCCTGTAAACAATCTAACTATCCCTCCATGACAAAATATAATTACACCACTCAGTTAGTATTCCTACATCAAACACATTGGATTTTTTCCTAAATGTCAAGTCAGTTTTTTGAATATGCTGAATTTGCTGCCAATATCTTATAAAAATTCATAACAAATTTGATAAATAAATAGTGATAATAAGTAACTTAAACCATTTTTACCTCAATGTGCCCAAGTGAAACTCTAAACGACCACAACCAGACAAAAATACAAAGATGGAATATGTAAAACTGGACGCAAAAACGTGTATGCATTATATTGTAAACCCAACACAAAAGCTGTACTTTGTTTTTACAGAAATAAAGACATGCAAGCTTTTATCAATTTGAAAACGAGTTTAAACTTAGATTTTAAATCAGACAAAAGGCATTGTTGGGTTTACAGTACAATAATAATACCAAATTCACATGAAGACAAGTGGTAATAGAACTCTGTGCTCTGAAACTCTCACAAAAGCAAACACATAACGTCCCCCTCTAGTCCTTAAAACTCATACAGTTTAAGTACATGAGTGGTTGGATGAAATGACAGTGCCATGTTTAAGGTTTAAGCTACAAAAATCAAATGTTGCATGAATTTGGAAAAAAATTAACTAATTCTTAAGATACTTTGGCTCATCGGTTCAAACATCGATGATGAATTTGACAAAGTTATTAAAATTTGACTACATTTTTTTCCATGAAAATGTGTTAAGTAGGTGGGATACATTCAATTCTGTAGCACTTAATTGCTCAGCTTACACTCATGATAAGTGACCACTTATTATTTACTGACCTTCTGATTGTTTTCCTGCGGCCGAGTTTGCCGCTGCCTGTTGGAGCTGTTGCGACTGATTAGTGAATGCATTTGGGAATGATGCTGAAACACGGAGATGACCAAAAGATTAATTCAGAGAAAAAATACCTTATTAAACACAGACAATAACAAGTAAAATACATGGGAGGAAGTTCATAATGGAGAAGGGAGATAATTCACTCTGTATTTGACAAAAATAAAAGTGGATATTAGCACAGAAGATTTGTGTGAGCCAGACCTGTTAGGGATTCCAGATAGAGTAGAGGAGAGTAAAAAAATCAGTTTTTTCCAACCATTTTGAACAAATGTTGTAGGTTTTTTTTGTTTTTTTTTGAACGACTCCTTCATGGCTGCTTAATCAATGTTTTTATATGTTTAACCATTTTGATTGTATGTTTTTGCCTAAATTCCTATGTAAAGCAAATGATCTTGCTCTCTTGATTGACATATATTTATAGCATACATGTACATATGCATCTGATGACATGGGGTATAATATATGTATAAATTAAATTCTATAAGTAAGTGTGCATTAAAATACATATCCCACACCCAAAATCACAAAAAGCATGCAACATGTATTATCTACTTCCATGTAAAACCACAAAATGTTGACATTGTATTAAAATATATAATGAAAAAAGTAATAAATAACAATATATACTGCTTTCACCGATAAAAACACTCCCCAACACAGGAAGACAAGACATTGATAATCAAAAATTTAGTATAACCTTCACTGACTTAGTTAAATTATGCTAAAAAAGCTTCAGTCCAAGTCTGCTTATCTTGCTGCACCTTCTGAACAATAATAACCTACAGCACATATGTAACAACACAAACCTCCCAAATTTTGCATTCAGCAATACATATTTCTTGATTATAACGGATTACTACTAAGTCCGTGTTTATTCACAAGCCATGGTGTGATGTTACAGATTTAAAGGTATTGTTTAACAGTTGCAGCATGATAAACAGACAAATGAAACTATTGTGGCAGTCATTTTACTTTAGCCAGCAAAAGTAGAGTCAATGCTTAGGTCACCATCACAGGTATTGCAGTCCTGTAGCTTTAATATAAGGAAAGGTGTGTCTTTATTACTTTTTTCCATTTTCTATATTTGTACAATATCAAACATACTTGAATATCAATTAAATAGTAAGACATTTATTGTAATTCACATATTTATACAGAAATTGCCTAATGAATTTCATATTGGAAACATCTTGTGTAAATACTAAAATAATAAATACATAAAAATATTTACAATTGTGTCTGCAACCTTCTTATAGTTTAAAAAAAACATCATGTCACTAACACAACCAGAATAGGTTTCTTTGTTCTAAAACTGTACATATTTACAATAAGACTTTTCAGCAGTATAACAAAATTTAGAAGTCTACAAACCCTAATTAGGCAGCAGTAGTAACAGTTAAATCAGTTAACGTTTATAATTTTAATGTTAATGTCTAAATGTTTATATAAAGCAATATAAAGTTGTTTTGATGCAGTCGTATCTCATCCATTTACTATAAGCATTTTTAACAATTCTGTATTCTTTTCTACTTCCACCCCAAAAAGAATTTATTATACAACACTAACTTTTTACTTTGTATTCAACGTTTAAGAAAATATGCTGAACTTGCTTTTCAACTTTTATTTCTGAAATCAATTTCTTGAGTATTTGATTTCTTTAGCATAGAACAAATTATTTCTGTAAAGAGTTTCTTTAGTGTTTGATTCTTTAGAACAGAACAAAATAGATTCTGTCATAAGGGGAGATAAATTGAATTACCTCCCCTGTACACCTTTACCATATATATACATTGATATTAGAGAGTGGACCAAGTCACAATACAAAAATATGTTTAGGTAAAATATTGGGTGAGACAAACATCTACTATATGTATATCTATCTATGCCACACGACTATACTTGTTAAACAAATCTATGATGTAAAAGTTAAAATAGCAAGCATTATTCACTGACGGACACAAGACTGTAGACAAGACATGATACATGCAGGGCACAGGGAAGTGGGAACCATTTTATCAGTAGAAACTTATTTCTTCATAAAAATCTTAACAAACACAACAAAGCTTTTACTCTACTTTATAAAAAAAAAAAAGAAAAAAAGAAAAAAAATTTATTAATCTATGTGCAGTCTAATCAAGTCTTGATCAGTGAAAAAGCAGGGACGCCAAATAATCTTGTTTCTACACAAACTTTTAAACCATTGTTTTAATGTAAATTTTACCATAGTATTTTCTATTCTATTTTTGCTATAGTCTTATTTGTGTTTAATTTGTTGAATTGATCAAGTACATTTCTAAAATTTCTTGAACTTTTTAAATGTCTATTAACAAAACTAAACCTTGAGATGGAACATCTTCCTTGACTTAATTTTCTATTTGTGTAATATTTGATACAAATTAAGGTTGGTTAAGTGACACGATACTTTTATGGGAATACCAGCACTGTGCACCACACAAGATCACCACCAGCTGGACAAACAGGGACGAACGCAGGACAAAACAGCCAACGTCCAACAGTCGTCATCAATAACACATATACATCGTATGAACTTGTGCCAAAATCAATTAAACTTTCTTTGTTGTTTTTTCAATGACAATTTCATGGTAATAGTGCATTTTGTTTTATAACATTGAAGTCTTAAAATAAATATTCTCTCGAAAAAGATTTGGTTTTTTTTTTTTGCTTCCTATAAAATGTTGTTAACAAGAAAACATTTTTGTGCATTAGATTTCTTTGAATTCTACTGTGATATATATGCAGTAAGATGACAATGCAAGACTAGACCAGGTTAGTTTATCTGCAAAAAATGAAGACAAAAATTGATAAGTTAACTCTGTCATTTTCTAAGTGAAAAACATACAGAAACAGGAGTTGTCTCCCCTACGACTAGTTTTTGCTTATGAGTTAATATTACAAAATTTATACATCTTTTTATGATTGAAATTGAAATACATAGGTGAAATGATCTATAAAATGCAAACTATGAAGGGAGACAACTCTGATCTGTTTCTCAGCCTAAGTAGTTGTTTCAAGCACAAACAGCCATCAAACCTGTCAGAAAAATAGGAAAAATTGATGAAACGAACCTTTACCTGGACTGAGTAAACCTGACAAACCTGCATATTGCTGTATTCCAGAATACGCTTGACTCAATGCATCTAAGTTTGGTCCGTTATTGGCAGACCCCATGCCATTTGACATGCCTTGTGATAAATTGGACGACATGTTGTTGTTGCCAAAATTTTGTAACCCGGCAAGGCCACTTAGGGAGTTACTTGATGAAGTTCCAGTCATTGAACCTACAAAATAGCAAAAGTACGAATAATTTGTAAAATCAAGCATGTGTGATATGTATCGTATCTATTTACTATGGAATTTCTCACTACATCACAATTTAACCAATTCTTAATGCTATTAAAATTTCAAATACATTTTTTCTTCTGAATTTTCTTTTTGATGACATCATAAATCAAAAAAAAAATCTATATATTATATATAATATAGTCATCAACATATATCTATTCAAAGTGCTCATTCAGGTTATTTAACAATATAAGAAGTATGGTTATGTTTAACAGGTGTCAAAAGTAATGCATTGCAAAGACAGACAGAAAACTGTTATACTCATTATTACAAAACAATTGCAATATTTTATACAGATCTATGAGGATTCAGACAACAGTGGCCTGGAAGAATAATCAGTTTGCTAAATATACTATAACACATGGCTTCTGATAACTCCTGAGTCATCTGCTGCATGCAATAATGAATATAACAAAATCTCCCGTGACATGTGTACAAGACAATGATAAAATCACAGTTAAAAATATCTTTGTGTGTATTCAACCAATTATATGAATATGTCCCACTTTCAGTTTCTGTATTTATCAAATATGGAACGTAAAGTCAAATATGACAGACACACTTCAAACTTTGTATGTCGAGTATAGTTTTCATTTGAGAATTATTGCAGATATAAATTGTTATAATATGCTTTTGAAAACACCATGTCACAAAGAGACAATAAAGACATTCAATATATCTACATGCATTACTGATAAAATATTGTGCTTAATCTTTACAAGGATAACACAAAATGACTATATTTGTTGAAAATAAAATCATAGGAACTATGAAAAGTCAGTTTTATAGAGACCGGTATTAAAAATACCAAAACAAGAAATCTGAACAACTTGTATTTAATTTACTTGCTGTGTATATGTAATTTAGATCCAGTAGAGAGTATTATAAAGTGCATAACTCAAAAAAAAAGTATACACATGTAATATATTAAAATATATCATTTAACTATAAACAATCAACTGTAATGTACAGAAGTAGAGTTGACAACGAGTGACAACACAACTATCAAACCACAACAGTGAAAAGGACGAAAGATTTCTACAAAGGGAGCTCACCCATATGTGGTCCTCCCCGGTGGGACATAGCTGAGGAGAAAATTAAAACTCTTATTTTCTGGTTAAACAAATTTTGGTTTTTAAATAATTGTTATACTGCAGTTTGTCAGATTAATGTAAACTCAAACTTTCCTATTCTATCTATTACCAGTTCAACACTTCACACCAATATGTAGCACAGTGACAATTCTGCTAGCTTCTAGCATTTCAATTTTGTAATTTTAAAATCAATGAATTAGCATAATTTTTCTAAACAGGTCAGCTTAATTATCATCAAATGACTACTAGTGTTTATAAGTAATGATTTTATAACAGTAACATACAAGTTAGGTCTTGTTAACTATGTGAAGTTATCACTTACATTCATTCTAGTTTACAGCACTAGATACTAATCAACACAATGAGATAATTTTTGATTTTGCATCATATAACATCGACCAGACCTCATATGTTATAGGAGTACACTAGATACAGGCTAACAATCTACGTCACTATTTGCCTCTTTTATATATACACACAGGTTTCTCTTTACATTGTACTTTAAGATACTTTGCTATACATTTTTAAAACAACTTAAAAGCTGTTGCAGCATGTCAATATTAAGTTCAAGTACGAGTATCAAATTACAGTACTTAATATCTTATTTAAAATCTTGTACTCAAGATGTTAGTGACAACTTCAGCAATAAACTGTATTTTTAACAATTTTAAGCAGCTTTTACACATTTTAAAAGCAGCAAAATTTCCAGTTTTTATCAAGAATATATCTAAACGTGAAATATAAGAGTGAATTTCACATGCATCTTTTTAAGCCTGCAAATAATTTCAATATTTTCTTGCCCAAGCTGTGTTATTATTTGTTAAGTGTTTATTTTGTTAACATTAAGACAGACAGATAGAGCCCTCCTGCAATGACACATGTAAAGTGACACCTGCCTCCCAGACTAATGAGACATGCACGGAAAGGGTTCAAATCAGCTGCTGATAAAACAGAGATTCTAAAAAATACTATTGAGTAGTGTGTTTAATACCAAGACTGACATCACAACCCAATTAATGTTACTTCAAGCCTTACAAGATACACCGTTTCTTCACGCTCCGCCTCATTTCCCTTAACAAGCAAGGGAGATAAGCAGCATGCCAAATTGGTCAAATTTTTCTCACAAAGTTATTCTAGATGAGTTTGATGATACAGAAACAAGAGTTGGATACAAGCCAAAAGCATGAAGCATTACTCAACTCCTGTACCATAAAAATACATTTTGAAAGTAATTTTTAAAGTATTTAATGGAATCTAAATGGTTTTCTAAAGCGGGATGATCAATACAAATTTTATGCACACAGAACAAAGGTAATGAAGCAACAGGACCTTCCTTTTTAACAACTTAAACTCATGTGCATGAGGAGAACTCACCAGACACATTAGAGGAATTATTTCCCCCTAATCCTGCCAGGTTCTGTACACCAAACTGGTTGAGTGCTGCACCTGGGTAAATAAGGCACGTAATTAAATCACTTATACTACAGATACCTGCAAAATTAGTTACTTCAAACATCAATATAATCTGATTACTGCCACAACACCAAGACTTAATTAAAACTTCTAGCCGGAGTTCCCTGTAAATATCCATTATAGAATGTTCAATGCCAAGGAACATAGATTTACTATCATAGAATACTTCTTAGTGTGAAAAGTTTGCTGAAATTTAATTGTACATAAAATTCTGTTTTCAGGCATGAGCTCAAAGTAAAATTTGCATTGTTTTATCAGCTTACTCAATTTTTTTTGCTTTTTTCCATAATAAATTTTGTATCATGTAAATATAGTACAACTGTGACTTTATTATTACCGTAAAATGGGAAATATTTTAATTTTTGGATCTATTCCATGGACTGCAGTCAAAATAAACCATGGTACTTGGGATTTGCTTTGAATGTGTTAATACTGTCAACTGATTTATATTTGACTTATACAAGATCTAAAGTTTACACAAAATTGTTTCGACAGAAAATCATCAAATGTTGATCAATAATAGGGAAGTTTGTGTTTTCACTTGGGAAGATAAATCAGCAGATAAATTTTACTCTAGGCAATTTATTTTAATTATTCTAGTCACAGCTGGTAATCCTACAATCTTGTTTTCTATATAACTTAATATAAGAATAACTATTGACCTTATTATTAAGAAGTTTTAAATGTAAATCAATGAATGATATGTTGAGATGTTAACATGTGTAAATAAGTTGGCTTATACAACATCAGTAAAACTCATCTCCACTTTATGATGAAATCTCCAAAGGACTGAAGGTAAAAAGGTTGTGTGCTTTATTAAATATATTTTGTACAGAACTGCATGTTTCCTTGTTAATTACTGACCTGGATTATTTGTTGCACCCGCTAATGCCGCCAACTGTTGTAAGTTCTGTAAATGCAGATTGTTGTTGGCAGCTTCACCTGAAAGTAAACAAAAATAGAAAACCCTTAAAAACCAAGGCCACATGTGCACCACAATTTGAGAATCTTACAAGTCTTCACTGAATCAATAACAAGATTCTAATTAACGTTCAATTATCTCCGTTATTCTGCCGATTATTGGAGTGTCATGCAGTCAAGTGTTAATCTACGAGGGAATTTCTCGTCAACATACACATTCATTCTATACAAGTTAAAACTGAGAACTTTTGCATTACTCAGTTAAATTACAATGATGTTAAGATTCATTCTCATTCAGTTATTAAACTGTGCAAATTACACAACAATTATGAAATTAAAAATAATAACTCGTCATACTAGAACTTAAAATTGTTTAAAATATGTTTCATGCATCATCAATTATTAAAACAAATTAAAATAAAAGTAAACTTTCATATATGGTTTTCCAGTTATAAAATTGATAAGTAACAAAAGAGGGTAAAAATTTGAAGCAACTTATGCATTCCGTTTACATGCAGTTAAATTGTAATACAAACAGTACAATATCAAGCGAATTATATACGGTATATATAAAAAATCTTAATCCTACATTCACTTTTACTTGCAAGTAAAAAGATCAAGTAGAAAGTTTTAAAATAAATGTAAATATAAACTAATCCATAAGTTTCTTAATTCTACACATCATTTTAAATGATAATAAACTTTTTTGGTGAAATTTTATATAATTGTCAATCCATTCCTCAATTTTGAATCTTTAATCATAATATTTCTTTCTTTGCAAAAATGTCTTTTTCAAATATCCAAACAAGATTAAATTAACTTGAAATAAGATAGATGATGGATGTCACTGCCAGAATTATTTTCTTTGTGCAGATTTTAAAATATATACAAAACATAAAAAAGAAATGTGAAAATTCTAGCACCAATAAAAAGTGCAACTGGTACAATTAGTATTTCATAGAAGCAGAAAGGGCATAATCAATATTTGTCACAACAAAGTCCATGCGAGAAACCTTTAACTAAGAAAAATACTTATACCTAGCAAGCACAATTTTATCAAAACATCTACAATGCACTCATAATAGGATGTTAGATGTCATTGTATTTGATGATCACACCTCTTTGAATACTCAGCTTAAAAATCTCAAAACTCAACGATCTATCTTCACTTAAAGATTTTCAATTCATTGAAAATTAAGTCTTAAACTTATAAGCATGGTATTACAAAACTTTGTTTTCACTGTACAGGTAGAAACAATTTTCTTCAATTTGTATGCTGGTTTATTGGTATGTATAATATTTTGAATAGTGAGAAAAGTGTGCTTTTGCATTGGTCAAAATCAACATAACAAAAAGGTAAAAGCTGAAAGGTTTAAAATAAGTAGTATAAAAACATGCATAGAACAAAGACATACACAGAAGTACGAGACAGACACAGAACTACGGGACAGACACAGAACTACGGTACAGACACAGAACTACGGGACAGACACAGATCTACGGGACATCACTGAACTACAGGTCAAACGATACTAGACTTACAACTCACATTAACATGATACAATGTATCATTAAAACACATCTTATTTGAAGGAGACTTATGTAAGCTTGTGTTCTGACTCGTCAAACTTTGGAAACCCAATTAGACTTTCTATTCTACTTTGTTTTTATCTTATTCAAAATTATTTAAAAGGCTAAAATATTCCTGATATTCAAATTCTGGGCATATTTATCTTTGTACTATTTCATTACAACTTTTAGATTCTAAAATTGATTAATTTTCTATGCTCCATATTTCTGAAATGTGTATGTGTATGTATTTGGTTGATTTAACTGCTCTATATCTCATTGTCTTACAAAAGTTGCGACATGGTTGTTTGATCATTCTTTCATATTTTTTGAATTTTTTGGTCCTGTCCACTATCATTACTCGAATACACTTCAACATTGGATTTCCAAAGCTTCAAGTTTTTGGTTCATTGTGGAATTGCAAAAATTGAAAATTTAAGTAAAATGTAAAAAAAATCTGGTCATGCATTGCAAAACTCTTTACAACATAAATGCAAGCATACTTTATACACAGCTAGGCGATTATCTCGTATATATACAAAACACAAGAAAATAGAAACAGTGAGTAAACACTGCACAGAGTTGTCAGCCTGCTCTCAGGGGTACTCCGACGATGAAATCAATCGTTTGAAATGTACAAAACTATAATTCAATTTGGGACAAACACAACAATATGAATGAAAGAAATATTGAATGCTTTTGGCATGTATCACTTCAGAACTTTTTTTGTAAACTTTCAGTAATGGATGTGTGAAGGAATTGTATAAATCTAACAGAAGCAATGGTTAAAGGTGAAAGACGTCTCTCCCCTACAGCTGACAATCTGACAGTGTTTGCTTGCATGGTACAGAGAGAACGAAGTACAAAAGGTATACATTAACCAAAAAGTGTATTAAAACTGTATACAATGGTATAGCTCTTTAAAGGTACAAGTGATGTGTACCTGAATTGTTACCAGACGAGTTGATATTGCGAAGGGCATTGTTTGCTCCATTTGTTGAAGGATTATTGCCAGTTGAGCCGGCCTGTAACCCACTAAGGGCTGCCAGCAGTCCTGCGGTAGTAATATACACATATTGACAAAAAACATTTAAACTGAAGGAACACAGAAAACGAAACAGTATTTACATAGACGAAAATACATACAAAACTACTGTAAATAGTTCAAAAGGAACCAATTATACTTGTCACCTACAGTGTTCAAAATATATTTACTTTCTTTACTCTGAATATATATCAAATATATATGCTAACTTGAAGAACATTAAATGAACGTTTGGAACACGTGTTCAACACATGGTGATATCTTGTCTACTTTTAATGCTTGTAAAATAAAACACAGAAACACATAACATAAAACACACTAACTACAGTGATAGGTAAATGTCGTACATTTCAAATGAACTTAACATCAATCAATTTAATACATTAACACAAAGAAGGAATCCATATAAAATTATAATGCATTCAGTGTATTATTAGTACAGTGTAACATCTCTCCACTAGTTCTAGTATAAAGTCACTTTAATAGGTACAATGGCTTCATCAAAGTGTATACCAGTAAACATGAAAGTATGTGAATTGTGGTGAAAAGGTACGAAAGCTAACTTGATAAAAGTATTTTAAGATGACGCCAGTGAAGAGTAAGTCATCATATGGTCTGTTTAAAAAACATGATTTACTAATGTAGTTATATATTTCTAATGTAAACGTCAAACTAGAAACAGCTATAAAAAAATTACAGTTACATAATTTCACATTTCAAATCCAACATTTGAATACACCATTCATTATAAATGTAAAATGTGTTCATAAAATACATGGACATTATATATCATTAACTTCCTGCTATATCATACATATATGCTTTAAATCATTAAATCAAAGTATTGATTAAATTTGTGATAAAATAAATTATATAATATATATTGTCTGTCAAACCTAAGTTAAACCATTAAAGTGTCAAGAGATGTTACACTGCATTTTTTGTCGATCATTTCCATTTTGCAAGTGTCAAAAAACTTATCTAATTTTTTGTGTTCAAGTTAAACGATGCTAAAAATCACTTTTACTAAATGCAAATGATCGATAGATACATATATATGTACATTTAAATCAAAAAAGAAAAATAGACATCTTTAGATGCTGCAATCTACACATTCTCTACCAAATCATAATATAGCCAGACACACTGACATGACACATGCTTTGAAAATAAAGAAATAGCATATAGAATAAAGTGTTATCAAGGGTACTGTACATCATGCTTTCATATTTTATATAATTATGCAAATGAGGGTGTATAAGTAAACCTAAGAAATGCAAATGAAGAGATGGATTACCATAATATTATATATGTTGTAAATTCCTGCTTGTAATATTCTTGAAATCTGACCTCCGTACTAGAACTCATAATTCATAATGTCATTGTCAAATATAAATCTTCCTAATTTAACCCAAGTCAGGAAAGATTTCACATGAAATAGATGATATCTCTTTATATAGATTTTCTAGAAGAAAAAAGGTCAAATTTACTGACGGACACATTTATTATTCATGTCAAAGCAAAAATCTGAACATTCTTATCAATTCTAAAATCAAATCAAAATACAGTTTTATTCTTCAGATAAGACTGACAGTCTTCAATAGGTAACATTTTTTGTCAACAACCACACTTTTAATTCCTTCAACAAATTTAATGCTTTGAAAATTGGACATTTCTGCAATTCTGTTTGTATGTGGGCACCTGGTTTCAAACGAAGAACAGCTTATTCCCTGTTATTTTATTGTTTAATAAGAAAGTTTTGCTTCATTACATTGCAATGCCTTTTTGGCAGATTTTTAAATTCATTTCAATGAATGTATTGAATTGTGTACATTTTAAAAGGTAACCGTAATGATAATTCATTAAGTTGGTTGACATTAATTGTTTATCGACTACTTATGAAAACGGAGCACTAATACAGTTCTTCCCATGTAGTTTTTAGCAGACTCCTTAAACACAGGATACAGTAATACTCCATTATGGCCTCTTCTTACATTAGTGAATCTCTATGAACTAAGCTAATAGTTCCTGTACACGATCTTACTAATTCAAGTTGGAAGCTTCAACACCCATTTTGGTTTGATCTATGTACTTTAAACTTTTTTATTTCTTTTCTGAAGAATTTGTGCCAGAGAAACTTCTTAATTCTAAAAGATATGGTAATGTATTCTTGCACTTTATGATTAATGCTGTAGACGTAATGTTCATACAAACTATTTAATCAATGAGTGAATGGATTGATGTTTGTATCTTGTTTTAAGGCAAGTCAGAATAATGAAACATGATGTTTGCCATAACTCTTTAAATTGTAAAATTTGATAAACGAAAAGTGTGCTAAATGATAAACTACCTAACAACTTGTAAAAAGACACCTACAGATTTTTGATAAGAAGAACATTTTCAATTTCATGTTTACACATCCAAATAGAATTATTCAAGGCTATTATATTACCACAGGATATACTGGGGGTAAACTTAATTGGAATACTACCAAAGTATAAAATAGATATGGCCTCCATTCCTTACTCAAAACAGGGTAATAAAAACTTGCAGTTTTAGGACAAACGAAGATTGTGGCCTACATACCGGTATAGAAATAGTTTTTAAAGCAGTCTATTCATTATTTATATTAATATTCACCTTCAATCATAACATAGGTCAGACATTGATTTCAATGGTCATCTTATAATTAAGCTATATGTACACACAACTTCAGCATAGTGTAATATATATTCTCTAGAACCAAGCCTCGGTAACTAACCTTTGGACAGCAGCAGATACCCAATATTACAGACTATATGCATGAAAACTTGATACATTACAGACAAACATCAAGCTAAAATTACCTATAGACATGTATACACTCAGATCAATACATAGTTAGGAAGGGTATACAGTTCAATGTGTTTCCTTGGTGTGCCGTGATAGGACTTCTAATGTAACATCAGAATGTAAGGTGAGATATGATAGTATTAATATACATTCTGTTGTCACTAGATCTAATGTCTAGAGTAACAGAACAAAATAGAAACTCATCATTTTACATTTCATGTCTTAATTAGATTTCTATAAGAACACAACTAGCAAAGAGACAGTTTTCGAGAACTGCATGTGAGAAATGTGCTTTAATTAAGTATTCACCCTATAAAACCCATAAACAACACTGATAGATTCCAAAGAAAGGAGGCTTTCAGTGTAGTTTATAAGGGTTAAGGAGTGAGATATAACTTCAATTAGATAACCAGGTACATGGCCGTGTTCCAAGACAACGAATGAATCTTTACATACCACTTCACTACATAAAACATGTTTCAGAGTCGCAGAAATCAAGTTTTTGGACATTACAGGTTGCCATAGGAACACCACTCAAGTACCAGCTGAACATGTGGGACAAAGAAACTGTTGCCATGCTGAACATTAACTGGGGAAGGACTGTGTAGACGAAAAGAATACAGTGTAACCCTTTGCATGCAGGGTGTGGATAAGAAAGAAAAAACAACTTTTTTTTTTTAAAGTATTTCTTTGAACCAAAAACATTTCTTCTAACCAATACAAAAACCTTCCCTCAACTTCAAAAAAACACTTCTACTCAAAACATACCCAATAACTGTAGCCTTTAGTTTGAACTTATGACAAAAACCTACCAAAACTTCATGTTATGATTTAGTTTGACTTTGAAAATAAAATAGCCAAAACATTCATATGGCAGTAATTCACAGATTAATTAAATTAAAACCTCACTACAATGTTCTGTATTTATTATTTAGACTTAAGAATTACCTGTACAAGCCCACCCCCTAAAATGGAACTAAATTGTCTCTGCTTAAAAGAGGCCAGTCTGTAAAAGAGCAACTGTACCCTCCCCCATGATCAAACTGCAGGTATACAATTTGACTTCTGATAATGAGTACTGTACTACAAGCCAACAATAGTATCACTGTCACTCTGAACACACCACAGAATTGCATTTTGTTTGAAAGCCAAGCAGATATGGTCAGAATAAGTGAGGAAAAGTTGATGTATGAGGTTACATTTATGACTTCAAGATGAACGTCTGAATAGAGTAAATTTATGCAAAAAGCAGTGCACACTTACAAAAACAAAACTAGTATATATGTATATACTGTACAATATTCATTATATTGCAATTTGCAAGCTTATGAACAAAGAAATATGAAAGGTGACTATGATGATAAAAAGTTTAGTGACAGGAAAATAGCTACTAATAAAGTTATCAAAATAAACAAAAAGGATAGTGAATACTTAATTTGTTTTTATAAATGAAAATATCTCATAATTGACAATGAAGAAGAAAGAAACTACACCAAAAACTCTGGAAACAGACTTCACACATAAACTGCTGGTCCCAACAGCGGCCTGTGAAAAATGAGGCTTTTATTTTTTTAAGCACATGTAGCAACACACATATATTCTAACTATACCAAAGTACCTGGACTTAAGAGGATTGAAATAGCTATCAAAATGCCATACAGATCCCCTCTCCCTAGAGACCATTTACTTATTATGTTACCTGCAATCTCCTGAAAGAAGATTAGCTTTTCTAAAACTCAACGTACCCTACACTTCAATTTTGATTTTTAATTGCGTTCATTCATGAAACTTTGGTTCGAGATTTGAGCTCAAATTTTGAAATCTCTCAATGGCCTTAACTGTATTACAGCTCAACAGTTTTTTCTTGTGAAGTCTGGAGAGCGATCAGTTATACAGATTGATGAATATGAAACTATGTAGATTGATATCAGGAAATAAAGCCACGTGACTACAGAGATACAACGCGCATATATACCTGGGTTGTTGCTAGCAGCTGCTGCTGCAGCGGCTAAAAGCAATTGCTGGACACCAACGTTAGAACCTGCAGCAGAACAACGACCCAAAGTTCACAATATATCACATCACCAAGTGTTATCCAATATATACTCAACACATAATGGACAGTGTGTGTGAGAAATGCACTGGTGAAACATCTAGTCTGGTTAATTCTTCTCCGATTATTATGAACAAAATATTTCAGGTACTGTTTTTAAATTAAACTTATAAACAGGAAACTGCTGAATAAAAGCTCATTCTATATATGATGTGTTGATAATCAAAGCTATAGGTAACATTTATTCGCAAGAACATAATCATAAAACAGAGAATTTAATTGACCGGATACTCTGTAAATTGAAAAATACATTTGTAATATTTGTAACCCCTATAATACTAAATGAGTAGCTTTATCTATCAAGAACATAATCATAAAACAGAGAATTTAATTGACCGGATACTCTGTAAATTGAAAAATATATTTGTAATATTTGTTACCCCTATAGTTCTGAATGAGTAGTGCTATCTATCAGAGGATTCACATGCTTGATATATAAGACAACACACATTATATGAGATTCATACCATTTTCATTTGGTCTTATTTTTCCTATGAGAACAAAAACATCATCTCTTAGTTAAGTTTCTCTTTGTACGTTTCAAATTAAGAATTAGTGTTCTGGCAAACATAACATAAGACTTAATATACATACTTTGATAATAAACCTAGTGAACAGATGTTTGCTTTCTATTTCGAGTAAAGATGTGAAACATAAATACGTCCTGGTATTTGTATCTGCTAAAACTCTCGAGTAATTTAATGACTTTATAAACAAAATAATTCTACTTTTCAAAATATACATTTCATATCTGGTTGGTTTTACCAACACACTTCCTTGTGTGAATATATAATCATTCTTTTATAATACTTTATTTATTATACACACTATCCTATCTGAATATTAGGAATTGTGAGGGGGTATAAACAACACTATCATGTGAAGAAACCATATGTTGAATACACAAAATATATCTATATTTAAATCCTCACCAATATTATTCATATTTTGAAACATTCCTAAGTTTCCACCATTTGCTGCCTGCTGTAATAACTGAAATATAAAAAATAACAGTTTTTTTTTTCATTTAAATCCTTAAAATTATATATGCTTAATCAAATACATCAATTCAACTGCCTGCTAATAATTTTTTTTAAAAATAGTAAGAAAATTGATTCCTGAATAGTCAAACCTTGTAATTCAATACATAAATATATGTAAATAAGCTTTTATGTGAAAAACAACATAACCACCGGGAAGACAACAATTATATTGTAAAAAATATGTGCCATAAAAAAAACAGGCATATATAAAAAAAAAATTACACAAATGACAGTCAGAATTGTTGCTTTTTAAAAATACCTTCATTGATGTTTCAAAAACTAGTTCATGAAGAGTTTAAAGCAACAATAACATAATGATTCAATCTAGTGCATTCTAATTTAAAAGCATCAAAAGGAATATAAATGTTCCATGAAGACTAATTGTGCCGCAAGATTTTATCATGACAACAAAATTCAATTCTATCTTATGTGAGTCTGAACATGAAGGGCCTACACAGAAATCAGTGCACGGTATTCAATTTATTTCTGAAAATTCAAAGCCAAACTTCTTATATTCTGCTAGTACTAAAAAAGAAAATTTCCCAATCATACTAACAGAATACTCTTCCTGTATAAAAGGATACTTAAGAATGTTTAAACCACAAGCCAAGCAGTGTTTTTGCATCCCTCAGATCTAATCATTCAATAACCAGAGAATATTTTTTGTAAGCTACAGGAAAATTTGCATAAAGATAACCTTGATAACATTGTCAAAACGAGCACATGCTTATGTAAATAAGAATGTGCTGAATTTAACTAGGAACGACAAGATCAAGAAAGCGACTGATGATTGTACATAAAAAACAGGTTTGAAGATAATCTAATCTGTGTGTCATAGTCATTAAATGAATGTAACAGATAGCAACATATGTCTATATAAATCTAAACCCCATCACATGGTATTTAAACAGAGTTTATATAGATCTTGTATATATGTTTCTGTGTAATGCCATTAGGATAAGCCCAAATATCACTACGGATGCTGTTACAAGAGTCAACAACTGTCTGTGTTGTACAAACATATTTAAATATTATCAAACTTTAGTTGCACAGACCATGTTCTAGCCTATAAAAGATCAACACAAATCTTATCAATATCTATGCTTCAACATCACATCCTTATGCTTTGCATCAATCACAGTGGAACCACATCAAACCTTCTTCAAATAACTCAATATTCTTCAGGGGATCTTTGGTAGAATGTAAGAGGGCTCATTGAGTGTGGTCAATAAATACACCAATTTTGAACTATTAAAGAGAAGTGCACAAGGCATTACAGCTTGTACATAATCTTGTACCTAGAGGTTTGCTGAAAACTAGTAAAATGTTATCATAGAGTGGATAATCAGATGAAATCTTCTTCAAAATGTATTTCTCAATAGGGATAAGCAGTCTCTAGATCAAACAACACATATAATTTATTTAAGCAAATGGACATGGAAATCCATCACAACTATAAATATGTGGTCCAGCTTAACTAAACAAAACTGAAAAACACCTTACACAAACAAATATTACATTCAACTATCATTGAGGTGAAACACATTAACACTGGCATTATTCAGTTATTAGGTTAGATATTGTTTCTCTTTAAATTGTCGAATATAATTTTTCAGGAAAGTCTTAAATGTTTGGCACTTGCTAACATGATAACCCTTCAAAGTATATACTGTAGATGCATTTAAGCATGCACAATCCCTTCCAAATTCTGAAGACATACTTAAGTTCTTTTCAAGGAGATACACTCAGTTCACTTTCATTTGCCCATTATGACTGCTAATAAATTATTCCAAAGCTAACTAAAAGACACAAGAACGCAGTACCCATCCACACAAACATGCTGTTTCTGCTACAACATGTTGACTTGTATTTGACTAATCTGTCTAGAATTCCCCTCATGCCAAGAATCTGAAGGGTGGCAACAATTCCCGACAGACGATTCAAATATGATAGATTGCAATGTACACTATAAAATTTTTAGAAGAACATATGTTGCACAAACTACAACATCCCTCTGCTTCTTGCCTAACTAAACATGTGTATTTGTGTGAGCAATTATCTTTAACAAAAAACACATACTGAATCAAGGATAAATCTCAATCCATCAGAATTTCATTTAATCAGTTTTCTTACACAACTGATTTCAATCCTTCAAAATATTGCAAAAACAACTCAGAATACTTTATTTGATTACCCACAAGTTTTTAGAAAAGTATGGCTGCACTTTAAATTCAAGATGATGTAACTATAGTGGGCAGGGAAATGTGGTATATGTTAAACTGTTACATTAAGTTAATGTGGGTTTTTTTAAGTTTGTTCCATAAACCGTTTTAGCTTTGCAAACAGTTTGCAGCAAAATTGATCAAAGATGTTTCAGAAGTATTAGGTCATCCCGGAATATAGCCATTTGACACTGTTGTTGATATCAAGGTACAAAATATACTACATTCTGCACTGAGCCTCTAGAATTAACATGTACCTGTCCCCAACAGGAACCTGCTAAATATACACAACTCACAAATGCTGCTAAATATACACAACCCACAAATGCTGCTAAATATACACAAAGAGTTGAAAGACAAATATCATATTAACATCTATCATCAGAGAGGAAGTCATCACAACAGACAATTATACACTACCACCTTCCTACTTAACATCTGTTAGCAATAAGTAAATAACTTTTCATTGATTCCATGCAAATCTCTTCACCAATTCTGCCAATGTACACTTTTAGGAGCATTACTTACATCAGAAACAAGTTGATACGGATGATGCAAAAGAAAGCTTGTGCCAATGCATTCTCAGAACAATGGATTGTATGCTGCATAATATGGTAATTGACATGAGTATGCATATTTATTTACTCACATCATCAGTGTAAACATTTGTGGTGCAAACACACATACCTTGTGCCAAGTCAATGTATTAATGCATTTACAGGAAGGAATTTTATCAACATCTGAAGATTGTAACTTATTGTCAAAGAAATCCCACTTAATGATAAAGTTAATACACTACTGCACTATAGTGATAAAGTTACCATTCTACTGTACTATGAGGAAGTTTCCTCCAGTGTTCACATATTTTACTTTATCCATGATGTAATAATTCAATACAAAACATGTCAACAGATCCACTAATTTTTCAACTTACAATATTTCTGAGAAAACGAACATGCAGAAATTATTTTTCTAGTTATTTTGCTATAATTGTCGTTTAAAAACAAGGTTACAAGTCACAAGTTGTTTTTTTTTTTGGTTTTTTTTTTTGTTTTGTTTTGTTTTAAATATTTGATTTGATGAATGATAAATGTTTTATGCTAAATTATGTCATTTTATTACACAACTGATCCTTGTCTTCTGTGTACAGAATTAACATGTAACTGACTGGTCACATTTTTATTCCGCATCAACTCATCCAGTACATATGCTGTACACTTACTGCTAGATACTGTGGCTGTAAGTTATTTCCGACAGATAAGTTCCACAAGTTTGCACTCATCTGTTGTAATTTCTTCTGTTCTTTTTCTTTCTGTGTGTCTGCAAACTTGACGACTACTGGCGACGAACAACCCTGAAACAGTAACATATGGCAATAGAATCATGAATATACTATCACTTGGGTTATTACCCTAGGACATGGACAGATTATAATAAACTTGTGGAAATTATACAGAAAATATTCTACATGTCTACATATTGACCTCATCTATATATTGATCATAACCGTTTGTAGCTCTCCTTATTACCTCATGACCAACAAGTTTAAATGATTTTGAATACCCAAATAAAATGACAAATGCTTTTTCTGTTCACGTTACTTTTAACTTCATTTGGTCCAATTCAATACTTTGCATGTAAGTTGTGACAGCTAGGACAGTCTATGCAGAACCAACTGAATATTGGACAACAAAATACGATTCTGATATTATGACATTATATCTTACTTATTTACTATTAATAACTGTTTTAATCTCCTTAGTTTGTTAATTCTAGATAAGTATAGAAGAAGTTGTACTTGTTAGGAAATTAAAACAACCACTGAAATATGTCTTTCTTAAATCTAAAGGAAGTCTGTTAGAATAAGAAACTAAATCAAATTGAAATATGTCACATACAACATTTTTAATTTTAACTTAATCAAGTTTGGATGTAAAAATAATGGTATAAAATCTCGAATAACTTCCTTTAGACAAGTAGACTTTCTCTGAATAACTATCTGAGAGAGTTATATAGTTTATGACAAGGTGATTTACAACCTGCCCCAGACATGACATAAGAGATGCAGTTTTACGTACTTCCATTGTCTGGGAATGATGCATGCTCTTTATAGCATTGGTTGCCGACTGTCTGTTAGCATATGTTATAAATGCACAACCTGAAATTAAGAAAAATTAAGTGAAAGGTATTAAAGATTTGAGTATACACATATACATAGACTCATTAACTATCTTGACAGCTTTTGGACAGTGAAATGCTAAAGCAGTAGTTATTTCTGTAATAAAGATTCTCATGCATATTCATTTTAGCCCCAGAAAATTAATAGGATAATTAAGCAAGCAAAGCACAGTTAACGTGGTTTAGTTTCAGCCTTACAGATTCAGATATCCAGTAATGGCTAGTTAGAATGCTTTGGTTAAAACCAGTAATTATTGTGCATAATATCAGCCATTATCCCGTCCATAGCAGAAGATAAACGCTATCAGTAAAGCTTATTACTGCTATTATCAGCAACTGGTTGGAGATTTTCACCTCCATGTACAACCTATCAAAGCCACTTTAATTTCACTGAACACCAAAAATCAATATCACCAACAATCATTCTGATAACATATTAACGCTACTTCCAAACCAATTACATCAGGATCCATTTTTTATATAAAGATCTGCAAAGCTTTTGTTTCTGGGTTTCTTTTCATTCATGATTTTGTATTAATGGAGTTCAAATTTATAGGGCCATTTTTTTTAATCATAATTCCAGTGCTTTCTTGCAGCAATAACTAAAGTGCACTCGACGAAAACTTCCTGCCTAAATTGAAAGGTTATCTTAAGTTTTTTCATCAAACAGCATTTCTCATGCTTCTGTTATACCCAATTGAATAATCAGCCAGGTTTCTAGATGTGATCTCATCCACTTGAAGTACAGTCAGAGGTGTCTTTACAAGATAATAACTGCACCTAAATACAAACTAAACCAGACACTTGGAGATCTCGAGATGCAATTTTATCAGCTCCTTATTTATCAAACTGGCAAAAGGCGTCAAGAAAATGCGAAAATACATAGCACATTTTATGGTCAATTTGATATATAACTTGTTCTAAGATGGTCATAAGATTAAGTATATAAAGGAAAGTACATTTGTCTATCAAATGATTAGGTAGTTTATACTAACTCAAAAGGGCAAAGTTTATCAAATGTTAAGTAAAGACTCTGTATGAAGCAAAAATGATTGTTGAAATTTGTAACAGGAATGATCTTTTTGTTGTGGTTTTACAACAAAACTAAGTTAAAGACCTCAAAAGAATGAACATCACATCAAAACGGTACATTTTTAACTGTAATCTTATCTTTCACTGACACTTAAAATGATCACTTATCTCAACTTCTAAACTACCGTAATCATTGTGCGAGTGTGAAAATGTTTGGTTTAAAATTAATAAGGAAGAAGTCTTTGGTAGATGAACTTGCCTTTACTTTGACCGTTCTGGTCTCGCAGCACTGTGCAATCTTCTATCGTTCCAAATGGAGCAAACATCATTCGGATGTCATTTTCTACATTTTTCTTAGCTACCATACCAACAAATAACTTTCTTTCCTCTGAAACAGCAAAAATACTTCAATATTATAAACACTTTACCAGTATTAATTAATTTACATGATAGCATATTTTATATAACAGATATAGATCTATCATATATATGCATTCTGGTTGCGTCAATACAAGTTATCCAGCTCATGTCCATCAGTATAATATAAAGATTTGAAGAATCTAGATGTACTCAGTCAAGATTAGATTCCGAAACCCTAGGCAATTCTTATAATCATGACTGACTAGTTAGATTCAAATAAGCTATGGATTTATAAAAATATTTAGATAAAACCCTAGGCATGACTGAGATACAAATAAGCTGTGAATTTATAAAAATATTTAGATCAAATGGTAAGATTGAAACAAAAGTCCTTATCTCAATTTATTTTAATTCATTTTTAACTTTTACTTTACACAAAAAGTGATTTGATGCATGCAATGAACTCATTAAGGAATAATGCATTGAATTAATCATCCCATTGTTCCTAATAGATCAGCCCGTCATGCAATATGCAATAATTCAACATTTTATCAATTAAACAACCCACAAGGAGAGAGACTTTCTGCATATTGTATAATGAACAAATCACTTCAGGTCAAATTTAAACACCCCAAGGCAAAGAAAAACAGATAAATTAATTAATCGCACGCAGAGATATGCAGAGATATAACGTCAATCCAGTTGTAGCTTATAACTATCAAGGGATATTTATGTGTTTTACCTGGGATTCACGTTTTTTACAACTTTGTATGCAATATACACATAACACTAGCACTAAAGTGATGCCTCGTATGACAGTTGTCCCAGATAAGGTAACATGTAACAAGGATATGACCTTTTTCTTTAAGCTTGTCAGATGATGTCTGTCATTAGAAACCTAACAGTAATCCTCAAACATCCATAAAGATCTGCATTGCCAATAGGAGATTTAAGAATGTCTCTTTGCAACAATATTCAGTACAAAATGTAAACTTCTTTTAAAACACACAGTAATTCATACATATAATACATGAAGCTTTGCCATTTCTACTGTCCTTAGACTGTTTTCACTATTTCGTTATGACATTGACTGTAATTGTCAATGATGAATAGGATATGATATTAGCCATATGTGCTTGACATAGACCATACTGATGTGGACTTGTTTGTGCTACCTTAAATACCAGCATGGTAATAGTCAATAATTCAAATCCTTCTTATAATCATATAAGCACCAATAACATGAATGTATATCATTCAATATCTACTGGTGAAGAATAAGATTCTTCTGAACAAAAAACTTTATATCTATATAAGGTCATGGTTACTTAGTCAGTCCTGCACACCAAACTACAACTTCAAACTTGAAAATCAAGTTTCAAATGTAACATATTTTCACTGTTCAATATATGAGATAAGGTTTGTACATCAGTCTAAAACTTTTGTGTTTAATTGATGGTATGTCCTTGCTCATATACCAAGAAATCATAGAAGATTACAAAACTTGTCAAAAAGGGTATGAAGAAACCACAGAACAGTTGCTGCTGTTCACCACAGACATGTCAAACTTAATGCCACCTGACAAACACTGTGCAAACTCCTAGGTATGATCAGCATCTTCTATTTGTGATGGGTAATAAACTACACCTATACAGGGTCGTGCAGTACACGGTACAGTACATCACACATACAGTACCAAAGACAGACCACATTCAAATACTGCCTTAAATAAATTCTGATACATGCATTGTAATTATATTACATCTTGGAATGTAACAGCGCGGTGGCTCAATCCGTAGAGTGTTCGCTTTGTGCTGGTAAAATGGCGATAGAATCCCAGGTGCGGGTTCGAATCCTGTTAGCGTCAAAACCTAAGACGTAAAAATTAGGCATTCTTCTCGCTCCCTGCTAAGTGCCCAGCATTTCTGGGTAGGAGGAGGAATGGTTAGCTCGGTGTCAGGATAATGTGACCGAGTGAAGTATCATGTCAATGTATCTGTGGCATGATTTTTTCAGTGAGACAGCACTATAAAGATGTCATCAGTGCACAATTTCACAAGCAGACACCATCTCGATATGACCTATACACGAGTTAAAGGGACGTAAAACCCCTACAAAACAATGGAATGTATCAAAGATAAAATCTTCTATAAATTTGAACTATTGCCAGAATATTCAAGTGTTACACCAATTCCATTCAAACCAAAAGGCATTAGTGGTGTAACGATGCATCGACTTATCTACTTATTGCAATAATGACTCTACCGATAGCAATGCATCGATTGTGTTTGCAAACATCAATACTATTGGCGATTGTTTTTCATACATCGCGATAGTTTCGATAGTTATCATAAAGAGTAATATATGTCACTAAAAT
>JAUMGZ010184595.1:0-13712 GCA_032359645.1 Pododesmus macrochisma
CTCCTTACATTGTTTTGTTTGTTGTTTATATACCTCCTTACATTGTTTTGTTTGTTGTTTATATACCTCCTTACATTGTTTTGTTTGTTGTTTATATACCTCCTTACATTGTTTTGTTTGTTGTTTATATACCTCCTTACATTGTTTTGTTTGTTGTTTATATACCTCCTTACATTGTTTTGTTTGTTGTTTATATACCTCCTTACATTGTTTTGTTTGTTGTTTATATACCTCCTTACATTATTTTGTTTGTTGTTTATATACCTCCTTACACTGTTTTGTTTGTTGTTTATATACCTCCTTACATTGTTTTGTTTGTGGTGAACGGACCTCTTTACATTATTTTGTTTGTTGTTAATAGACCTCCTAACATTGTTGTGTTTGAGTATTGTTCTCGATCTAACATTACTTTGTTTGTTTTGTATGGAACTCCATACATTGTTTTATTTGTTTATATTGACCTCTTTACAATGTTTTGTTTGTTGTGTATGGACCTTCATACATTGTGTTGTTTGTTTGTTTTTATCTCATTTTACTGTTTTGTTTGTTGCGTACGGACTTCCATAGATTGTTTTATTTACTGCGGATTGTCCTCGATCTGACATCTTTTGTTTGTGGTGTATGGACCTCCTTACTTTATTGTGTATGTGGTGTATGGGTCCGTCTTCGTTTACCTGATCAACGTATGTCGTGTTTTGATGTACCCATTTTGCAAGGTATTCAGAAAGTGATATTCATATATGTAAGTATATTTTCGTTTCTATTATTGTGGTTCGATATTGACCGAAGAGAATTCAAAAGGGCAGTGGGGTTAATAAGTCTACACCAACCCTGAAATAGGTAGGAAACCATATCAAATACATAATATAACAGTACAGTTAGTCAGGTAAATATATGACAATTTAATTTACCTTCTTAACTTCTTTTCTTGCATTTTTTCACGTAAATACTCTGTATAGAAATGTATTAATGACTGTAGCTTTTACTTACTGAAGAATTAAAGACACAAGATTCGTCAGCAAGTTACTCTCTTCTGTCAATGTCAAACCATAATACCTAGGGGGGATAAACTACGTCACCGGAAGCATATTGTGTTGAAAAATCATCTCTGCTTCAAGGCAGATTATAGGCTGTTTTTTTTTTATATTTGAATAAGTAAAATAAGTTTGTCTCATAGCTTACGGAATAATAAAGTCACTACAATATATGCACATACAGTCAGTTAATCACAAAACGTGTCAATTTTTGAAAACATTCCAATGTTATGTTGCAAAGCGCAAGGTTGTCGTGTACATGCGTAACTGTTCTCCAAACGGTTGTCGTATGCATACAATGTCATACTTCATTTTCATGATCATAAGCATTGACTTTCTGTATGGATTACTTTTGCCACTCTATGCCGCCACGTCTCCGTGACACAACTGAAAAGACGTCAGACTCTCAAATGTAAGATTCCATAGTCCTTTGTTCGAGGCTTGACAATAGCAACAGTTCATTTCAAAAATTGAAGTTTTTTTATATGGCTCATTGCAATTTTCCTTATATCGGTTAACAAGTTAGACAATAACATTTGATTTAGTACAAAGATGCAAAGAGTAATAGAGAAGCGGCTCGCATAAGCTCATTTTATTGAAGAGACGTGATGTTTGGACAAAGGATTGATCATATTTATATCAATAGTCCTGGGGTTGACCATTAACCTCTAAAGATAGGAGCCCAAAAGACATTCGTTGTCAAGTGAACTGCAAAAAGTGTTAATCCGAAACCCACATCTAGCATCTTTATGATATGACATGTCCTAAATACAGTTCTTCGCTTTAAAGACTTAAAAAATTTAACTCAGTGACACGTTCTCTTGTTCCGTTAATAAGACGAGGATAATTGCACAGTGTTGACACTCAGTCTATTTGCAAATGGCTACTTTACCTTTAATTCACTTCGCAATATTCTCCGAAGTGCAACGGGAATTCATAACGCTCCTTTCGCCGATGAAATGACGGTATTAACTGCTTACGCTATATACTTATGAAAATAGCGTTTCGCATTCATAGTGGTCTGTCTTTTATTTTCTGTGATATATGTTAGAAATCTTGTGTACAAAATATGTATCCCTAAAATAATTTGAAACTACACACAAAACAGAAAAAAATATTTTCATGTTACTACATACTGCTCTTCACTCCACACTAGTGTGATCGACCTTACAATTGTTAACTGCTGTTTTTTAAGATTATAATTGTTACATTATTGATGAATGACTCAGCAATGAAATGTATATATTACACATCCTTATTTTTGGAAAATAATACATTTGTTAATAAATTGTTTTGATGCAAACATTCTTGCTATGTTCTAAACAAAACACAGTACGTATTTTTTCAATAAACATCTGTTTCCCGCACGATGCCTATATTCGTTTGCGTTTCTTCCCTTTAGATATGCTCCGGAAACTAATATTTCATATGATGCAAGTCAAAGACCAAGGTAGAGGTCACATTAACCTCCGTTCCTTTGGACGATTATGCTATAGAATGTTTCTCTCATCTTTATTATACTTGAAACAAAGAAAGGATAAAAGAGTGTACACGACAAACTGGTCATTTGGTGCTCATTTTAATTGGTTTCATATATTTTCGGTCCTTTTGGCATATCATTGTATTTTTTTAAGATAGCAAATGATATATTAATTCAATTTTACAAAATTCATTTCGCATTTCGCAAAGGGTTATCACTTAATGTTATGAAACCGGTCAATTTGTTATCACATTGCTTATACGTCATTTGATTGGACCGCAACGTAATACGAGGGTCATGACCTCTGACGCCGTTATTTTCTTTATTTCCGTTTCACCAGAACTGCGTTGTTTCGCTCGCTTCCGGATTCCAGTTCAAAGTTTGGCGACAATCCATTTACAAAACATTACTTTTTCGGTAATTTTTATTCTATTTTTTCAAACAGTTAATAAACAAGTTGTAGTTGAAATACAAAGCACGCGTGCAGTTACAGTGCTATAGCTCTTGTCGGAGGGTAGTCAAGGAGACGATTCACGCATGTGACCTGCTCACTGTGATATCACTACGAGCAATAACGCTACACTACCACGGTTCCATGGTGTGTTACGAAAAAATGCTAAGTTTTTAAAGCGTTTTATTATGTGAGAAAGCAGTTCTCGCACTCGATTTGATAAGTTATGGTAAATAACACACTCGATCATTATTCTATTTTCAATTTTTTCTCGGCAAGACTCGAAAAAATGGAAAATAGAATAATCATCTCGTGTGTTATTTACAATTACTAATCAAATCTCGTGTGAGAACCTCTATATATCGTACCTACCTCGCCCTTTGTTAGGTAATTTAAGTCATGTTTGCCTCGCTCTTTGTTATATTTTTATATAATTTTGGCTTTGTTGTTTTGAAATGACATGCGGTTAATTAAAGTGGACTTGTTCGACTTCAAACGTTGTCTTGATTTTGTTTTCAAGCGCTTTTCACACTTGACTATGACGTCATTATTACGTATACACTGTAGCATGTATTTCAGCCTCGTGAACTGCAGTCTGGTAATTCCTACGTTGTAAGACGCATCTCCTGGCGTATTTCATCACGAAGGTCTGGTAAGTTGTCGGAATAACATTGTATAGTTATTTAGAGAGAAAAAGTTGAAAACATGTTTACGAGTGAAGGACACTTCTCATATTGTCCGAGTCTACTGCAGTAAGTGCAACAGAACATCCCAATAGGCAAGCCTCGGTTGCGGTTGTTACTCTCATTAACATTGACGAAGTACACGGAAAAGACCGAAGTTACAGTAAACAACGGAATATTGACAGCAATACACACGGTTTTTAAGTAACCTTTTTGCACAGTGATGTGTCAATTTATATTGCCCCGGTCACACATTCACGGATTGGACGCCGGATTAGCCACGGATACGATCCGGCATCATTCGTGGCAATGTGTAGTGGTCCGTAGCTGTCCGTATTGTATCCTGGCTCAATTGTAGTAATACTTGTATATCCGTGACAATTGTTAAGCATGTTCAAAAATTCCCCACGGATCAGACAACCGTAGAACATCCTTACTGATCCGTATTCGAACGTACTTATCCGTTGTAGTCCGTAATAAACCTTAATGTAAACAACTTGCGTCGAGTGCCTGTGGTCAAACCGTGGATATAGTCTTTTCCGGGGTCATCCGTGAGTTTCCATCTGTAGTGGATCCGGCAAGACGATCTGTGAATGTGTGAACAGGGCATGATATCGCCTGACATTGGAATTAAAATTTGTGATTTTTCGAAGGGAAATATTTTTTTTAACGCTATGAATGTTTATATTTCAGGGGATGAATTTGACGTCGAGGAAGCGGACATACTACGTCAGGACATTGAAGGTTCTCATGCCGGTATGCATCATTTTGGTGATGGCCGTATACATCACACACGGTCTCTTTCGATTTTCCAACTCTGATGAACCAAAACCAAGAACTAATTCTATGAGACTGAGTAATATCGACCACTCCCATTCTAGAATTGGAAGCGAACAAAAGAGAAATCTTGTGTCATATTGTGGTAAAGAGATAAATGGAGTGCCAGTGATATCCTTTGGAAACGAATGTTTCCATTCTTTAATAAAGAATACATGTATTGAACGAATCAATATTGTACCAAATATTGTACACTATGTAATGTTCAGGAATAAAAGAGAAGAAATGAAGTTCTACGAATTCATGACAATACTTAGTGTAGATAAGTTTCAAAAACCATGTTTTATACTTATACATGGCGATGAGAATGCTATTCCGTTCGGAAAATTCTGGGAACTGATAAAAAAGCCAGTACGAAACATCGTTCATATACACCGCGCCATACCGAATTCGATTTTTGGACAACATATCAAATATGTAGAACACAAAGCCGATGTCGGCAGATTAGAAGCTTTGAGGGAGTATGGAGGTATATACTTGGACCTTGATCAGGTGTTGTTAACATCTATGGACCCTCTTAGAGAACATGCTCTCACCCTCTGTGTTGCGGTCGACAACCACCATCTAGCTAATTCAATAATTCTAGCATCTAAACAGTCGCGGTTTCTGAACCGATGGTACAAAGCATACAAGAAGTACCTAGGGCATATATGGGGACACAATTCTGTGATAACGCCTTACAAATTATCACTGAAACACCCCGACCTTATTCATGTCGAGAACCACACACTTTTAGGTGGCCCTTTCAAGGGACCTCGCTTTAAGGAGTTATTTGAGGATTGTTATCCAGGCTGGACAGATTGGCTTGCTTTTCATACGTACCTGCGTTATTACAGAAAACCTTTCACACTTGAGTCTATTGAGAACATGAACAACACACTCGGCGCTATATCTAGATACATCGTCTACGGTACAAAGAAAACATGCTAATTACATATACGTGTCATTTTATAACTGTAAAATTTTAGTTGAATTCTAAAATAAATAACAAATTAACCATAAAAATAATGATACATTTTGTAAAATCTGTAAAGATGTGCATTTTTTCGGTAATTTTATTTTTCAAGTAAATTGATTCACATGTGTTAGGTGTTTCAATACAAAGCATTGGTTTTTTTAGATGTATTTACTGTTTTCAAAGGAACTATATTTCATGGGTTAGAATCACCTTTATAGGGTTATAGTAAAATCATGGCGATCTTTATCTAAAACTTTCTAAAAGTCAACAAAAACGTGAAGTTGTAATGAAGGCGAAGCTATGTCAACAAATATGTAAACATATATTGATATATTGATATATTGATATACATTATAATCAGAAAGGCCGTTCTTGTTTTAAAGGGCAGGGTTCTGAAGAAAACAGTATTGGCTTAGAAGTCTGCGCTTAAGTGTCTCATTAGTTTAGATGACCCGGAAATCAATGCTGACATGAATTGTTTGTACCTTTAGGACACATAGTCAATAAAGTTATGCGCTTATATCTGACAGGGTTCGGCATACCATATTGGTTAAGTGCTAAGCCAATGATCCTACGTAACTATGTACAAGAATCTTGAGCGAGTAGAATGTAACGGCGTTGCTAATTTGCTTCAATTTTCGTTACAGTCGCCGATTTTCTTCCTGTCCTTTGATTGTATTTGAATATCAAGCGTGCATCTCAGCATAAATCGACCAGAAAGTCATGTGAACTTTAATTGTTTGTTTGTTTGTTTGTTTCATTGGGTTTAACGTCCCTTTGCTATATAGTGCTGTCTCACTGAAATATCACACATTGACATGATACTTAACTCGGCCACATTATACTGACACCGAGCCAACCAGTCCTCCTCCTATCCAGTAATGCTCAAGCACTTAACAGGGATCGAAAAGATTACCAAATGTTAACGTCTTAATTTTGACACGACCCGGCCCGGAATCGAACCAGTGCCTACCAGATCACGAGGCGAATGCTCTACCGTCGCAATAGGAGGATTCATGGGGTTAAGGCAACTGACTAACATCATACTTTTCACATTGCTGACGCTGTTTTCTTTTTGTCTAAGCTCTAAGGCCACAATGGGAGAGAACTTAATTCAATCCGATTGTGTAAAGTTTTGTTTGCCAGGGTCAAATCGAGACGGTGTCTATTACTTGCGCACTGATGACGAATTTATAGTGCTGTCTCACTAAAATATCACGCCGCAGACACATTGGCATAATACTTCACTCGGTCACACTATCCTGACTCCGAGCCAATCAGTCCTTATCCTTGTCAGGATGTTAAATGCTTAGCAATGAGTAAGATTGCCTAATTTCAACGTCTTAAGTGTGAAGTATCCGGGGCTCAAATTCTCAACCTTCCGTACACTAAGCCGACACTCTACAAACAGAGTCATCGGACACATCGACGTGTATACGTCAATATTTGTGATTGCTCTTGTGTTTCCGTCGCTAACCCAAACTGGGCATGATGTCTTAAGACTTAATTCTTTTTTACAGCTGTTTCGATAAGGCAACGATTTTGAATCTCTATTATTCAGTTATGTACATAAATTATGCTGAAAGGACTTGATAACAGAGGAGCAAATATTAAAAACACAGTTGATATATTGATTAATTGATAGCTGACACCACTATAGTGTTATCCGTTATCTTGACTATCACTTACGATAATATAGCTGCTCATTTTATACACAACAAACCAATAGAGGCTTTGCACGTCACCCTAAAATGGTGATATAAAGGGCTACTGGTCATAATTTACCTGTATGGAGGGCAACTGACGAGTGTCGACTATATAATCTGACTAGATTTGGCCATATTAACACAGTCGCTACGGATTCAAATACAAATGAAATACTTTTTCTTCAACATCATTGTCAATCATGATTTTTATTCTAATTTCATGAAATTGTGAATCGTGGTTTTTATTCTTTCCAAATATATCAATTTCATGAAATTCTGTGAATGAATAGCGGATTTCTCATACAATTTCTACACTCAGTTTTTTCACAATATAGTATGATAACCACAAGCAGATACCGTCTCAATATGACATAGCCACGAGTTGAAGGGACGTTAAACACTAATGAAACCAACAAGGACATTTTGTATTCCGTTTATGTGACTATCTGTTCATCTCACCATTAAATTCTCTGCATTATTGTCATATAGTTTCCAAGGCGGTACCTAAATCTTGAGTAATAGTGTGGTGTATTTTTCATTATTATATTGCATTTCGATGACTTTTTAACGTTTTTCCGAGTTGGTCTTCAGTCCATCGGAATTCCTTGGCCAGCGTAGGTCGCCCTAAGTGTTCTGACTAGGTCTATCTACCTATCAATAACTAAAGCTGCAGTTATATCATGATGAGTGCCTAGTGGTGCATCTCTCTAGTTTGCAATAAAAGATAATTTGGTTATAAATCCTTCATGGTGGTTATATTTTAAATTGTTATGCTAATTTGGTTGTTGTTGATATTTTACGACCTTGATGAGCGCTTGACTCAGTTGATGATCGAAATAAGTCAAAATAAGTTGGATTTAAAAAAAAAACTTTAGCAAAATATTTTTGTCATAAGTGTATCACACGTTTACCCATTCCTTCTAGGTTTTTGATGGGTTGTGAGTCATTTTTATTCATATATGTTATGAAAAAGAGTGCGTGAAGTCTGAAGAAGGGTTTCAGTGTATTACTGTTTAATATATGCTATTATTCCAACATGCAGTACGCGAGAAAACCATATGTCGTTATGCCTAATGTATGCCACTATTTTGTCAAATATAACCATGAGCAACTCGGTATCTGAACTAACATTATTCCAAATTGTCTTGCTCTGGCTGAGGGATTAAGCTCAAGTTTGTGTAAGTTGAATTTTAATGCTAAGAGTAAAGTCAGCTTCATCGAATGATCGTATTACTACTAACTTTGATTTATAATTTATTTTTATTGTTCCTAAAAATAAATTACACAACCTGATCAACGGCAATGTTTCCAATGACTAATAATCTCCATGTTAACTTAATTTGCCCCACATAGGGCATCAGGGTACATATATCACATTTTTGTTGAAATACAACGAGGTAAGCGGTGCGTGTAAAACATACAGTTGGGTTGTGACTGTTGGAGGGTAAACACATTAATATATAGGATATTTAATGCAAATTAATGTCTATAAAAATTTGTCATCTGTTGTACATATGTCCACCTATATTTTTTAAGTAGACGGAATAATATAAGCTTTATAGCTTGTTTCCGAATCCTTTATAATTATTGTTTAAATATTATGTACATGCCATTTCATTAATAAAATATTGTTTAAACTAAGCTCAAGTTCCCTCTTTTTTGCCTTTGGACAGTTATCCTTGCCTGTAGATTTTTTTTTTATATAATACGATATCCATTGGTTATTGATGCTTGAACTATTTAGTTGACTGTTTCGCGTCAGAAAAGCTTCATCTGACACAGTGTTTCCACTATAAAATTGTGAATAACGTGACATCAAATTAAAAATTATAACCGTTCAGTATAATAAAGTACTTAAAGCAACAAACAACGCAAACTCCCATATTTAATACATAATATATATGAATCGCGATTTTAGTAACATGGTACCTTCAAGGGATTGACCAGATTTTAATTTCTCTATGCTACTGTAAAATAATAAAAACTTAAAGCTCACCTTTAGACGCAAAACAAAAATACACCGAAGAAGATGTTGTTAGAATGCTGGATTTTCTTATCGACAACATATCCGTTGAATTTTTGAGGCCAGATTTTCCAGCAGGCTATTGGAATTCCAATGGGGACAAACTGCGCTCCGCTACTAGCAGACCTATTTCAATATTCGTACAGGAAAACATTGATGCAAAGCATCAAATTCGCCGGGAAAACTAGGTTTTATTAATTTAGGAAAATATTTATGCTTGGAATTTTTGTATCTCAGAGCCAGACTTTGAAAACATTGTCTTCTATGACCAAAACTAGCACTTATGAGAACATTAATGTCACTTCAAAAGTTTTAAAGATATCAAATTTCGCCAATTTTTCCCTTTTTGATTGTGCATGTCGCGCCCCCTGGAGCCCCAGCCTTATTTTTGAACACACGAATTTACGTTCACCTTGAATCGTTCCCACTGCATGCTCAAATATATTGAAAGTAGAGAAGATTGACCTCAAAACCAGTATCCTATCTTGTTTTTACCTCTTATGGTTCTTAATTACTAAAGGTTATGTCTTATGCTCAAAATGTGTGTTAACATAATTATAACCACGAAAATGCAGAAATAATCTGCACAAGTTTCTCGAAAACTGCAGTAAGAATGAAACATTGTAATCAAATTTGTATATTACAGTCAAAACAGCTATTCCTGCCATACGAATCTACCCATTTAGGATAGGATAATCTTTTATCAACCTGATATAGCATATGCGTACAGTGTACAGTAAAATTTATAAATGCAGTTTGAGGGCCTGTGAATGGGGCAATTTGAAGATGTATTGAACCAAAGCAGTCATAATTCCAGAGGGCGAAAGCCATACATGTACTGTACAATACTGCACAATTCAGGACAAAAAATTACCGTTTCCGGACCTTTTTAGAAAATCCTACTGAGTACTGTTTGCGACCTTCGTTTTACGCTCATTGTTCATTTATAGTGTAAATAATCATTTTCTTCGATTCAGGCACATTGAATTACTAACAGTAATTATGTTACATTATTTTACAAAGCATAACTGCTGTAACTTGGGGTGAAACCATTTTACAGCCTCTTCAAACTCAGGATGTAAAATGCAAACAGCTCCCCATCTCCATGTGCATATCATCAAATCAATTACAAATATTCGCCGAATAATGAGGCAGCATTTATCCAAACGTTACTTAGTTCCAAGAGAAAGACTTTGGCAAAGTCTTTTAATTTCCCTTTTCGCAAAACCCTAGGTGAAAGATGTTATATTTTAGTTGTACGCGCAGCCGAAAAAATATGAAGAAATGCTTACTTCTCGACACTTGTCGTCCGTTAACATTTTACATTTTGAACTTAACCACAAAAGCTACTAAAGTATTGAAATTTAACTTAGTTAGAAGATTCCTGACATGGCCGTAACCAAGTGTTCTAATTTTTCGGATAGATTTGAAATTCAAGAATGTCACCAGAGCAGACATTTAGAAAACCTTCTTGGTTTATATTGCTGAAACTTTGTAGGAAAAGTTGAATGATGGTCCTGACAAAGTGTTTTTAAAAACAGGGTCAATATATCAAACTTAACCTCATTTTCCACTTGGTCAATGTTACTGTACCAAACTGGATTGATCTGTTCGCATTAAGAATATATAACGCGATTTGGTAGTTTTCCAAAAATGCTAAACACCTGTATTGGAACATGTTTTTATTCGAGCATTACTATACTTCTGACCATCACTGAGGTTACCAACCGTGCCATCGACAAAGGGCTTTATATGACCTCTTAACATTGTTTTGTTTGTTGTGTATAGACATAGATCTTACATTGTTTTGTTTATATTGACCTGATTTTACTGTTTTGTTTGTGGCGTACGGACATTCATACATAGTTTTGTTTGTTGTATATGGACATCCATACATCTTGTTTGTTGCGTATGCACCTCCTTTCATTGTTTTGTTTGTCGTGTATGGACCTCCTTACTTTGTTGTGTATGGGTACCCATACATTGTTTTGTTTGTCGTGTATGGACCGCGATCCTTATTTTGTTGTGTTTGTTGTGTATGGGCATCCATACATTGATTTGTTTGTCGTGTATGTATCTCCTTACTTTATTGTGTTTGTTGTATTGGTCCGTCTTCGTTTTACTGATTCACATGTTTTGTTTTGATGTTCAATTTTGCAAGGTATTCCGAAAGTAACATTCATATATGTAAGGAAATATTGTTTCGTTTCTATTACCACTTGAGCAGAATAATAAGTAAGGATTGTCCTGGTTACGGTTTTCTTTTTATATTTCATGTTAATCTCAATCATCTTATTGTCATGGTTGTCTCACTCTTTGTGAGATGCTTATGTCAAAGGGTTTGTCTTGGTTTTTATGCGAGATAATCTATATTGTATCTGCCTCGCTATTCGTTGTATAATTTATATCGTATCCGCCTCGCTGTTTGTTAGAGCACAGGTGTGCATACAGGGAACACTTATACCTGTTCTAGTTTAACGTTTATGGTGTATTTTGTTTGTGAATATGCGATGATTTGTACTGTAAGCAATTGATCAACAAAATCTGTTCTCACCTTTCACCCTATAATTTCACAAATTCTATAGATATACCGAAAAGCACACAGTGTTACCAAGATGAGAATATATTAGACTCGGACGATCGCACACCTAAATGTATTATGCATAGTTATGTTATTCAGGCGTTTGACGTTCAATAAAACAATAAATCAAATGTTGACAAGGTCTTGCTTCAAAGCTCAAGGGAGGCTACTCCCGAGAAAACAAGGACAACCATTTCTAGTGCTTTGTTCAAGCTGTGGTAACACCGCAAACTTATTTGAATGCAATACACATGTTTTGAAGAACTAACCTATTGTGTTTCTGATGTACAGTTCTATTTATTGAACTTCCAATTCCTCAAACAATGTCAGCAGTCGAAGATGACGTGACACAATTGACAACATTTCACTAGCACAATCGGGGAGCGTGAACCATTAGATTGCTCTGCCTGATTGGCCAAAAACTGTAAGGGGAGGTAACGTCGAAGCTACTATTTGCATGGAAGAATGTCTCTGATTGGAGAATAAAATGAAGTTGGGGTTTAGAGGTAGTATTATTCTAAAATTTTGATTATCATCATCAAAACAAATACCAAATCTAAATGCCAGTGATCTTGGCAATGATACATTTAAAGCATCAAATAAATGGTTAGAATCTTTTAGATTACGCCATAACATCACATGTGCAACCATGAGCGGTGAGAGGGGAGATATGTGTGATGCCACAGTCAATAATTGGAAGATGAAACTGGCCGACATATGCAAAGGTTATCGCAAAGAGGACATTTTTAATGTGGACGAAACTGGTTTGTTATATAGAGATACGCCAAGACAGGCACTGGTTGTGGTTTGTGAAAGGTGAGGACTGTGCTGGAGGAAAAAGGTTAAAGGAAAGAGTTACGTTATAGGACTTTGTGCATCGATGGCCGGTGAGAAAATCAAGCCACTTTTGATTGGAAAATCAAAGCAGTCAAGATGTTTTAGTAAAATCAAATCAGAAACTTTACCAGTTACCTATAGATTCAATAAAAAAGCCTGGATGACAAGTTAACTGATGGAAGAATGGTGTGTGATGCTAGACAGGAAAATGTGTGTACAGAAGAGGAACATTTTGTTATTTCTTGACAACGCCCCATCACATCCCAAATTGAACCTAAAGATTGTCGCCCTTCAATTTCTTCCACCTAATACAACATTAAAAACGCAGCCAATGGATGCAGGAATTATTCAGGCAACACAACTTAAATTTAGAAAGAAGCAGGTAAGCTAGCTTATTAGATTTCTATTAACAATAATGATGCTCATTACTAAAAGTAAATAACAATTTAAAGAAATTAAGATTTCTTTTGTGTCCTTTTTTTATTAGATTTCTAAAAATATAAAACAGAATTTAAAAGAATCGTAATGCTAATTAAAGATTTTCAAAATGTAAATTAAAATCTTCCATATTACTTGTGTAAGATGTGTTTTCCATAATTTCAGATGTAGCACATGCTAACTGAAATGGACAGGGAACCTGAACTAGTGGTTCGCAGATACTACGCCAAATCAGTATCTAAGAGGCTATCTACTTGGTGAACAGTGCATGGAAGGAGGTAGACCCAACAACCATACATAAATGTTTTGCGAAGTGTGGATTCTGTAACCATGGTGACAACTGTATAATCAGTGAGGAGGAGTGTAATAATTCTGAGTGTGATGAGTTCGACGATGATGATATTCCACTTTCCTTTGTTAAAATGTCAAACGATCTGTTTGGTTATGAATTTCGTGAATTGGCCCAAATTGACTATGCTGTGAAAACTTGTAATGAAGAAGAGACTGATTGGACCCTTCCCACTTCAGTGATTATTTGAACAGTGATTCAAATTTTTTCTGATAATGAAATTGACCAGGTTCAGGATGTTCAAGATGTACCAATTACTACTAAGTAAGTAAATCGAAAAACCAAGACGATATTCTAGGCCGTAAGTCCATGGACATTGGCAAACAATAAGAAAA
>JAUMGZ010184606.1:0-13709 GCA_032359645.1 Pododesmus macrochisma
TGTTGGCATTCAGCAAAGCTCAGTTATGATACCAAATGAATATACTATATAGAGAGTCAATCGACAGCAAATGTTCTTCTTTATCTTAATTATTAACGAAGACAATTAATATTGATGTGAATTATAGTTTACAACCTTAAAAGATTTATTGTAGCTTATAAACTTCAACTGAAGTTTTAAACTCTTCTTGTTAATGCTTTTACATTTAAATTAATTGGCGTTTGTTGGGATTGCTTCTCCTGGAATAAAGAGTTGATTTTAGATTAAAGGAACTTAAAGATTGTTTACTTTTATTTGCAGCAAGTAAAGAAATAGAAAACAAAACAATAAACGGTACATCTGTTGTCAAGGACAATGGTGAATTGACTAATACCTGGTCCCTGGTGTTCAGATATCACACCGGTAGTACACTACGTATGGCACACATGTATGAAGACACAAACTTTGTCGGATACAGCAGCAACGGGATGAGTTACAGAAGTCAGATTTTAAATAACTGGCTATCATATGGGTTCACAGAGGTAACATACTTATATTTCATTGTGAGATTTGCACACACATATCCAGGTTTATCTACATATTCTCAATGTAGTTTACCCTAGAGTCCATTGACGACGGTTGATTCGTCGCTTGGGTGAAGTCATGAACTAGGTCCTCTCAATCATTTTGTTTTATTATTTAAACTTTATTTCATTTTAAACTTACAGTACAAACAAATTTAAATTAAGGTTACAGTACAAACAAACAAAAACAATTAGACAATATGCCATACAGGCAAATTATAACACTATTACGACAATATGTGATAAGTGGTTATATCAATATTGTAACAAAATGAATGAGAGGACCTAGTTTATGACTTAACCCAAGCGACGAATCAACCGGTGTTTATGCCTCACTTTATGCACGACCCTAGGAAATCTTCTTCTGTTTACATGAAAAACCAATGATTCAGGGATTTATAATGGCTATACATTGGTCTTCTTTTCAGAAAGTCTATGTGTCTCCTCAACACAATATTGTAATGGAGAGCTTTACAAGTCTATATCTGATATGCTTCTTGATATATTTATATACCATAGATTGTCCATAATAAACAACAATAACTTATCTTCCCAAGCCTTTGAAGGATTCATACCGAGCTTCCGAATTTCGATGTCAGGAGAACGGATCGCTTGATTTTAAAAGATGTCAATAACCGAACTGAATCCAGATCGACAGGATAATGGCGAGACGGGTAACACATATTACAGGAAACGTTCAATCTTCTCGAATTCTCGATTTTGCTTCAATCTTTCAATAGAAGTCCAAACTATTAGTATTTCTATATAGATATTGGTTGTTTGTCTAATTAGCACATGTCACTACTTTAAGAAAGTAGATCGTTTCTGTTTCGCATAGATTGACAATATCAAGTTTACCACCCTCTCAGAGAGTATTTCTCAACTCAATTGTTTTGACAATGAACAAGAAATTTCGTTGATGATCTGTAAAACTATGTAATTATTCAGTAACATTTTGGTATTTCTAAATTTATTTCCCCCTCGAGTCCGCTAATATCGGCTGATTTGGCGTATGGATACGGGTCAAGAACGAAGTCTTCTCACTCATTTGATTGGTAGTGACGTCATTCTTAAATGATCGTCCCATGATCACTTTGCTAATTCATTCTGGTAGTGACTTTTTAATGAAGCTATTGTGTGTTTGTCAATAACCTTTGTTCTGTTGATCCTTTTTCTTCTTGTTGAATATTTTTACTGCGTTTGTTATTTTTAGAAGATGCTATATAGGCCATATAGGCCATATATCAGTAACTTTTGACGTTATCGTTATAATAATAAGAAGTCAACAATGCATTTAATAGTATTTTATTATCATCTGTTTTAGGCAATGGTTAGGATTGCTAAGAATAACCAGACACAATCACATTTCATATTTAACGCTACAAATAGTACAAGTTGGTCCTGGCTTGTGTCTGATAGGTTTATTTCATCGTCCTACCGTGGTGTTACCAACGTCACTATTAAAAGGTAATACATATATTACATTTATGATAAAAAAATTATACATTACACTTTGATAACAAAAATGTACTGTGGGTTATTTCATTACACATAGTGCATTGCTTGATGTACGATATTCATCTGATGCACTTTAAAATGAAAACAGTTGTAGAAAAATGACAACGTCAGCAGTTCTAGACAGTATATTATCGTAAAAAGGACGAAAAACGAACACGAGTCTCCGCAACTCGACATTTGACACAAAGTGCGGGAAACAATGTACATAAAACACAACAAACGTGACAGGAATCAGAATCGATAATTGTAAGTTGCGCTGGTTTATTCACTCGCTTCTTGGTAATGAGGGATTGAATCGATCCAAGGGCTTTTGAATCAGAAGTGGTAAAGAGTATCCTAATTCGCTCACGTGGATTTTATCCCAGAGCTCCAAACTTCTTCACAAAAACAAAGAAGTTCATAGTTTTAACAAAACTTGTAATTGCAAGAAACGTAATCATTATTGAAAAACGTCATCCAAAAAATAGGAATGACACTTGAATCGTACCTTGCTCTAGAAACTTGGACAATGCCCTCTCAAACAAAGAGTTGGTTTTTTGTCTCCTTTAGATATTATATTTCATGGTGGCCTCTTCAAGTTATCATTTTGTATTCTGAAGTACATCAACAAAGTATAAAAGCTAATCGAGTTTGTCTTAAAGCCACGCACCTGTAGCTACAATGGTTTAAAAAAAACCTTTTTCATATTAAAATGCCTTATAAAATTACAAGAAATAACATGAAATCGCCAACGCCGAATTAAAAATAGAATAATTTATATTTTTTCTTCTTTTGTAAAGGGACACCGACATGTCGGTTGCTCTTGCAATTTATCCAAACTCCGTAGCCGATGGATGCTCCTTAAATGACAATTTTTATCTTCTAGTGTTAGGTAAGTCTTCTTGATGATACCTCATCAATGTGCTTCTACTTTAAATACATTTGGTATATGATTATTACACAAATAGTTGTGTGTGGAACGTATGAAATTCACATTATGTACTGACTGGAATAAAAAAGTATCTGTACATACTGTTATGTAACACAAGGCATGTGACGTATGCAAAAAACAAGATGAGTGGAGTCATCAGAACAGAAGACCTTGGCAAACCAACAACCGCTATATAAAATAATTCAGCACCAGAATATGAATGCATTAAATTGACGTCATACCAATCCTCAAGGCTAGTTATTCACGCAGACCTACTTAGGATGGTCACCGAGCACGAAACCAGGCGGTGTGGTTAATGAGACCTTAACCTACCTACTTCCCGCATGAGACAGGAAGTCTTCCATATAGAAATACATTCAAATAAAATAGTTCATTCTGTCAAGTTTTCAACAATCAACCGCTAACATCAATTGTAATCAAAATCAAGGCTTTTTTCTTTGCATCGATACAAAAGTAGTGAAGAAGTAATTCGAAAAACCAAGACGAAATTCAAAAGCCGTAAATCCATGGTCATGGGTAAATAAAAGAAAAACGTGGGACGCAGACAGAAACAAGAACAAAATACGAAAATTAACGAAAACAAGTTGTATTTCACTAATGCCAATCAAAATAAACTTGTTCATAAATATATATGATCTCTCTTATTTTGACGGTCGATGTTTGAGAATATTATATGATAACAATTGACACAGATGTTTAATACTTTGATTACTATTTTTCGTCCACTCAAAGACCCCGACAGACAAATAAAATGCAAGTTGGACCTTCTTTGGAAGGGGAAAAGTATGGTATTGTTTGGAAATAAAACAAGCTACAGCAACATTTTTGGTAAGTCAAAAAACTCGTTTACTTTTAGTCATAAGATGAATAAAAGATAAATTTACAGGAATTCGAGGGGCCGATGACTCAAAAATTACCAGCAAAACAAAAAACGTGAAGGAAATCAAGAATTTGTAAACATGAAATGGCACCTTTAAAATGTTTTGAAATAAATTTCACATTGAACACTTTAAGTTGGTTAAAATTATCAAGAAAACCAATGGACCTTGGTGCGCTCATCTAAAAATCTAAGGTTACTGGTCTAGTTTTCCCAAATAATTGCCCCTTGTACCCACATCCTATAACTTGAAAATGCTCCGTGTCAAATTTAGTTTAAATGGGTCCATTAGTTTACGAAGCAAGCATTCCATGCTATAGGTCAACAATAGTTTATATCAGGATTTTAGAATTGTTTTGGAAATATCCCCCCATTATGTACCTTTATGGAACCCTGGGGGCCGAAGCCCTTCACTTTAACGAATATGTATACCCTTCCCCCAAGGATGTTCCCTACTATGTTTGGTTTAATTACTGTATTTTGACCCCTGGAGGTCAAACCACAACATTTTAACACATCGGAATCCACTTCCCACAGGATACTACTCCGTATTAATTTGGTTCAAACTGGTCAAGTAGTTTTGAGAAGTCGAATGTAATATTCGCTTGCAGAGAGGTAAAATAAATTAAAACAAGACGAGATAATTCCAACAGCTTCAATCTTCGTAAAACATAAACGTCACAACTAAAAGTATAAAACGGAAAACGTATACGGTGATCACAGATCCGGACTCCACTCGACCAGTATACCCATATACATAACATCCCCCGCCCAAAAATTTGCAGCAATGCAATAACTGGTTGAGGGAAGCCGAATCTAGTGATCTCAATATAATCATAATTATACATGTATATACAAATTACTAAATATTACCAAAATTAAGAAAATCTCAAAATCAACTAGTTTTACTACCATGATACAACAAGTTTCACAACTACCAAGTTCCATGTATATCAATCCAAGTGACTTTAGATACATTTTATATTACTCAAAATAATTTGAATACAATATACAGTTATAATGAAATAGGATACTCAGAATATAAAAATTCACATCCTACTTTACCTATTAACATGGCTTTTCTCATTACAACCATTATGTACTTATATCACTGATCCATCCTATTTGATATCATGTTATTAAATAACAAAACCCAACCAATCCATGCTCTGTTTGTAACTGTAAAATATTGTTTTAAAACTTTTAAAAGAAACATAGACTGTGAGTAAAGGTGAATATCTAGAATATTTTAGATATGGAACTTTCTATAAAAATGAAATATTGACCACTTGGATATTGTATGAAACAGAAAAATAATCACTTACATTTAGTAACAAAGATTCACTCCCTTAACAATATCAACCTAAATAACAAAGGTTAACTCCGTTTATCACATCAACATTTAAACAACCCCCAATGGTTGTAGAAATCTAATGGTATAAACAAGTTTCCTGATGATAAGAAAATATTTTTTTCCTGTAATGATCTGAACATGAAGATCATATATATTTTAACACATACATATGTTCAACCCGTCTTAATGATCAAGCTCAGAAACGTTTACTCAAATACTTCAAAATGAAAATAAAAGAACATAAACATCCTACAGTTTTCAAGTTAACTTTCAAGTTTACCAGCTCAACTTTTGTCAAAATCTTATCAAAATGAGTAATATAACAATGTGTCAAGATTTTAATTATACACATTATCACTGTATAACAGTATTATTACTATTTAAGAACATTTTCCCTTAAACTCAAGATTCAATACATATATGACATTACATCATACACTTTCAATGACATAACAAAAACATTTAAGTGTTCAGGCAATACTCAACTAACTTTATATATAAACAGTTTCAACATGTTGCGCCATTTGGCCATGTGATTAAAAGTTATAGAGCTACCAAAAACAAACAACAATATAATATCAGCTTGGTATTCAAGGTAAAACATGGTGTTGTTACTTTGCAGTAAATGTTTATAAATGTCATACTATGGACGATGTTGGATTGGTTACAACTCTAAATAGATCAAGTTGACGGTTTATAGACACTTCTGATGTTGGGTAGTACTCAGCGACAGTGGGCTGCAGGTTTCACGACACGAAATGTGCATGGTTGAAAATTATGCCACTAAGTGCAGTCAAAATACATATTATAAAACACTACAAAATGTGTGAAGGAGAAAAATGAATTGCTTTGAATGTGACTGATGAATTCTAATGAAACTATAAATGATGTATTTAGTTGAGTTAATACCCATAAACCATTGCCATTAAGCATTTTTTAAAGTAGAATACAATTCAGAGGCTACAACAAAAGAAAATGACATTTAAAAGTAAATCATCAAAATGCATGAAATATACAGAATGAGAAGAATATAAACAATATTACTCAAGATAAATACGAAATGTCATTCAACTAAACTTGATGCGAAGTTATTTATAACCCAAAACATCATCAATGTTTATATAATTCGGGTCCCTATAAGGACTAGGTTTTCTACACATCCGTTTTCTCAAAAAATGTGGTTCCACTTCTGACAAAATTGTACAATCTTGTGACTGATGTATTATGAGTTCACCTGACTGGTTCTGTACTGTACACGTTGTACCTAACAAAGTTGACTGGTTTCCTGCTGGTAAAGCACTATGACTCAAGAACTGTGTAGACTGGTCCCCTGGAGGTGCTGTCTTTTGGCCGAAGGTCACTGTAGACTGGTTCTCTGATGTTTCAGTCTGACGGCCGAAGGGCACAGTAGAAATAGTCTCCTCTTGATGCAGGTACAGTAGACTAGTTCACTGATGTTTCAGTCTTATGGCCGAAGGGCACTGAAGCCTGGTCTCCTGGACCTGCAGGAACAATAGACTGGTTATCTGCTTTTGTTGCAGTCTTGTGGCCGTAGGGCACAATAGACTGGTTCTCTGCTCTTGTTGCAGTCTTATGGCCGTATGGCACAATAGACTGGTCTCCTGGTGCTGCGTCTGGCATATTGACATAACATAAAACTTGATCAGTAGTCTTTCCAAAAACCGACGAAATGTTTGCATCATCACGCTGAGTTTCAGTGCCTTTGGGGCCTTTTCTTTGATAGTCCTTGTCAATCTTCAAAAGTTAGAAACAATTTTATTATAAATATGTTGAAGTTGTGACTGGGCCAGAAGGCAATTATCAGGAATGTCATTGCAATAATAAGTGAAGTTATATTTGCAATCAAACGAAATTCTGTGCTTTGTAAAAAAAAGTTATCGTGGTCTAATATTCATCCACCCGGAACAGCGTGTATCAAAAATTGACGGTCAGCCAAAATATTGGCTAAAACGAGAGTCACTCAAAATTACTGTAGACATGCGGGTAACCAAGGATGAATCGATGAATAATGTCACAAACAAGAGTTGTTATGATAAAAAATATATTATACAAGAATATAAGTCAACAAATATGCTTGTTGCCGCAGGGCACACATTTCGTCTGCTGCTCCACGTGGTGTCAATGAAGCCGCTGTATGCGGAAATATTTTCCCGCCAAGTTCGCATGGGGCCGACCGCTAGGCCAGCAGGCCGGCCACGAGAAACACCGAAATCGCTGGCTTCACATTGTCGAAAAGCAAATTCCTCACAGGGTTCAACAATAAAACAATGTCAAAACATGCCGATTCGATTACTTATAACATCTCTGATCGTTTAGAATTCTCCACCATGTAATATTCGCTTGCAGAGAGGTAAAATAAATTAAAACAAGACGAGATAATTTCAACAGCTTCAATCTTCGTAAAACATAAACGTCAAACTAAAAGTATAAAACGGAAAACGTATACGGTGATCACAGATCCGGACTCCACTTAACCAGTATGCCCATATACATAACACGAAAATGTAAAAATTCAACGCCGGCGACGAACGACCACAGACGAGTTTTGGTAGTTATAGGACACATGAGCCCTTTTGTTTAGGTGAGCTGAAAACCACAGGCAACTTATTTGCTTCGGAAATAACCCCATTTGCAGACGAAACTGCTCAAAATCGTAATCAAGATTAAACATTAGCGACGTCATATGGCACATATCAAAAACAAAAGTAAGAACAAGAGGGAATAACCTAGATAATGAGGATACGATTAACCCTAACCATGAAATTCGACAAAAAGTTACAAGTGGATATATAGTAGCATATGTATCTGATATATAAAGATAGGGCGTTGCATATGCAAAATATCTCGTGTATTGAATTGCGCAAGAAATACATTTTTCATTCATCTGTCGTTTTACTATTTATGGTCTGTGCGAAAAATTACAAAATGTATGAACATGCACAAATTTTATTTACCTTTTACATTTTTATATTTAAATATTTCAGTTCATGGTTTCAGAATAATTTACAATTTTACGCTGATCAAACTGTAGTGAAAATGTTTTAAAAATTGGATAAGAAACGATTTGGCATCATGACATTCGTAAGAGATCAAATTAATAAAACTGAACATTTTACTCAGTTAAGAAAAAGAATTGTTTGAAAGTTTGTATTGAGGCATGGATGATATCATATACACACTTACATGTATCTTGATTTTGTTTATAGATCGTACAGGCATTGACAATATCGCAACGTTCTTTGAAATCTACGGAAGAAGTAAGTATGAGAAATGCTTTATTAACAAGTAAGTCAATAAAACTACTTCTACAATTTACACCACAAAATAGGCATTGACAAATAAGGAGATTTGAGTGAGAAGTGTATGTAGTACTCTGTCAGTTAATCCAGGCCAACTATCAGATTTCTTTCACAATTAAGTTATTGTCGAAAAAGATGCACTTTCATGCTTATGTGAAAGTTTAAACAAAAATATTTGACTTCGGTCTACTTTCAGAGAGTCTTATAGCCGGCATCAAGATACAGTCGAGTCGAGTCAAGTCTGTTTCTCATTTTTCAATTTTCAATTTGCTTTATTCCGTTTGCAGACAGCACATAGGATAACATATACACATATTACATTATATAATAATTACATGAGATGGCTAATAACATAACCATTACACAGATTTAATTCGTTTTACAAACATTTTACATTATTAACACACACAAGAAATCGTGGGAATAATAAAATGTGATGGCGAAGAGCTTGTTAACACAAATACCAATTTTCATTTTTTTCACAATACTAATCCAACTAGGATTCAATTACAAAATCAATGATTCATTCCAATAAAACATTTCTCATGGAGACTGCTTTTTACTAAATATTTACCTAAATTACGTAAAGTTTAAACATTTCTACACGACAATTACTCGACAATAACTGTACTAGTTTAAAAACCGACGGACGACGATAGTAATAAGGTTTGATATATAATAACCTCAAATTTAAATAAACTGGATATTGTAAAATAAAATGGAACTCGTCTGCGATATCGAATCTATCACAAAATGAACAGAATCTTTGATTACTAGGAACATCATTATACCTACCAGTTTCTATATTAAGTTTATGTGCATGCATTCGAAATTTTGTCAATATATGTTTCGATGTTATTGCCAATGACTTTGTTAAATAAAACTGAAGATGAAAATTATCAACAATATGTTTATATAACAAACACTTATTTGAGTTTTCAAAAAAAATTCTTAATTCTTGAGTGAAAAAATCTTGTAGACGATGAGTATACAATAACAAAAAATGTATTTTATTAAAAACATTCTCATATAATTATAGATATAATCGTTGCGTCATAATTTAAATTTCTTAACTCCCAATCATTAATTTGGCTTCACACGTATCTGTACTCTAAAAGTGTGTGCCTGACTGATTGACATTTCGGCTTCCGTATTTCTGCTACCCCCACCCTCTCACCCTTTCTTAAATGTAAGTAACAGTCAGTCCGGTCGACTGTCTGTCTTTGATTATATAATACAATTTAATATAGTATGTAGAATGTGGTCACGGTTTATTTTACGCCTTGTCGCACTATCTTCACCGCTTTGTTTTCATGATAATGTTGCTGCCTCTATTCCTATCCTGTTAATGGTTTTTCTCCTTTGCCCCTTCGTCACTATAGAAGCGACACATTCTTATGGTGACATGTTTCTTTTTTAACTGTGGAAAGGGTTGATATACACCGGGATGACACGGAAGCATCGCGGCGGGTGACACATGTGTAGCAGGAAACGCTTACTATATCGCGAGCACCTGGTTTCGCTTCTCGTTTTAAGTCCATCTTGACCAAAGGTCCAATGTGGACTTTTCTCATACAAATCCCGTCCGGCGTCCGGCGTAAATTTTTCACATTTTCGACTACTTCTCCAATTTTAAGCTTAATTTTGTGGTAAGTAGTAATTTTAGGGCATGGAGAACAAAGTTTGTTCAAGGCGTGACCCTTGGGTAATAAATGGGTAACGCGTTTTTATGTTAAAGTTAAACACTATGGCAAATATGTTAACTTTTCACATGTTCGACTTTTAGTCAAAACCATTGAACTAATTTCACCCAGACTTGGTTGAAAGCATTCCTAGGGGAAGCGGGTTCAGATTTGTTCAAATGAAGGGTTAAGGCCCCAGGGGGCGCCTTTTGGGGCCAAAATGGGGAGAAATTTGACAAAACTTTAAGAATCTTCTTGTAAACTGCAAGGCCGAGTGCTTAATGCTTTTTATGTAATAAATTAAGGGCATGGAGAACCAAGATTGGTTAAGGCGTGACCCTAGCTGTGGTCAAAAGTATTCAAATGCAAATATTTAGTTTTTGGCCTATTTCATCCAGATGGACGTTAAGACCTGATGGACCTTTTGTTTAATAGAAGTTCGTGATGATTCCTTTTTTAGTTAAAAAATATATATTTGGTTATTTTTTCTGTGTGCGTCCGACGTTTACCTTTTGTTTACCTTTCGTTTACCCATGTCCATATAACTGCTATATATGTTATCAAGTTTTCAAGGGAGCAAAATTCCATTTGTGTTGTTTATACAATTGATCTGCTATATTAAGCAACGATAACTATATGAGAACTGACTGAAAGATTAATGCTGACACAAACCTCTTCCCTGCGAATTAAAAAAAAACCTAAGTTGACTTATTGAACTTTTGCCTTACAAGATTTTTTTGTTTTTAGTTCCTGGGTAATTTCCACCTTGTACGACTGTTAATGACCCATCTTTGGAAATGGAGCTTGCCATTCTGGCAGATCTCGTGAGCTTTCACTAATGATTTCGTTCCTTTTTTACATCCGGTGAATTCTGGCCATCGAAAATGCTTCTGACGTTTGAACGCGTCTTTTCTTACACAGTCTTTGGCAGTCTTTTGATTTCACTTTGCGCTACATAGATGTTGACTTGTCAATAAATAATAAACATTTCTGTGATCACATTATATATCCTCCGGATCTTGAAATTAAAGACACTGCTGACACCGACCGACTCTTCTGCCTCATGCTAAAACCTTCTAAAAATCGACATGAATGGTACCTTTTTCCACAAAACTTTATTATAAACATGACGACTTCTCTTTTCCCATAGTCAGCTTCCCATTTTGGAGGGCAACAAACCCACCTCACCTGGTTATGGTGTTTCTGTGTCACAGCAAATTCGATATTCAAGAGCTTGTTCTATCTTCCAAGACTTTGTCACTTGAGGATTGCTGTTGGCACCCAAACTTTTGAGGCAGGGAAATACATTACCCAGACTTCAGTCTACTTCGGGATGTGTTATGACCGCCATCACGATACGGTAGAGAGATATGACAAGTGTGCTTATGATATAATTATAGATATTATCCCTACGTCATAGTATGAGTTTCTTTACCTTTCTTAAAAACCAATATTGTGTGTGAGAGGCCCTTCGTAATCTCATTACAGGTCCATATTATAATCCAAGTCTTTTATTTGGCTTTATACGTACCTGAATTCTAAGTGTGTATCCTTGGCTGATTGACATTTCGGCCTTTCCATCCCTTTTTCTTGATTGTAAGTAGTTCGGTGATTATATAACATAGTATGTAGTATGCGGTCATGGGTTCTTACTCTTTGTCGTACTATCTTTACTGCTTTGCTTTCATGATTCTGCTGCTGCTTCTATTCCTATCTTGCCAACAGTTTTTCTTCTTTAGTCTTTCGTCACACTGTTAGTGACAGATTCTTATGGTGACCTACGTTTCTTTTTTACTGTGGAAAGTTTGACATATACCGAAATCAGTCACGTTGATTATTCTAACTTTAAACTGACAGCAATATTTTTGACTTTCGTTTTATATTTCTCAGAAGCCCCCTGTATCTGTGACTGTGACAAAAACCTTACAGAGACGACAGAGGAGTTGACACAAGCGGTGAAACAATTAAAACAGGAGTTAACAGTGCCAAAGAAGAAAACATCAGGTAATGTATATACATATATAGTTAGTCATGTATATGTTGGGGACTGAAATCTCTAGTTGACAGTTTTAAATTAAACAATAGTTTGGCGGTTTTAGTCAAGTTAATTGACTGTCTTTATATAAATTCTTATACTGATTTTTCCTTTTGTATTTTCAATCGTTTCAGCATTTTTGCGTTCCAAGACAAGTGCAAAGGATGATCGACCATCTGCCACATCTATTGGATGGGCTGGAGCAGTTCTACTGGCTGTACCTATTGTGTTTCTGATGTCGTTTGATATGATTAATTTGTTGCAATACCTAAAAACATAGCCTTAGTCTATACATGTACATGTATAAAGAACAAAAATATAAGTGGCTAATAACAGTTAAAATGAAAACAATGACATTTGTATAGCAAATTTGGCAAGAAATTTAAAGAGTTCTGGAAAAGATTATACACCTACTCTCGTTTATAGAGTCTGGAACACTCAAGGGATATATTCATATTAAGCTAACTCGATGCTCCGGTACGATAGCGATTTCGTTGAAGACAACATTTTTACTTTAATCTTAATTTTTCTTTCTGCTATAGTATTACGATGTGACTTGTGTGCTTCTATGTACATTCGTTTTATCACAATTAGATTAAAGTTCAGGTTGAGCCAGAAAAGAACAAAATGCAAACATTAGAATAGTTGACACAAAATAAGGTATAATGTAAAAGACAACCTGTTAAAAGTAACACATGTACATAACATATTTATCTAAATATAGCTGTTATAACCTAACTTTGGTGGATAATCAGCACAACACGAGTCCCTTCAGGAGTTTGCATGTGTTTTTCTAGCGCTCTCAAACTTTGTGTAAAACATGCAATAGAAGTTGTATTTTTGAATTTGGATTTACACCAACGTAATTGAGTAAAAAGAATATAAGTGAAGTCATCAGAAATAATACCAATGACAAACCAACTATAATTGCATCAGACTAGAACAAAATTAAACAAATTCGAAAACGGAGTTATAGTAAGCTACACATAAAAAATGAATATGAAAAACCAAGACGATATTCAAAGACGCACACAGGAAAAAGGACCAAAATATACAATTATTAACTAAAAAAGGAAACATCACGAACCTTTATTTTTAAAAAAAAAAAAAAAATAGTTAAAGCGAAACCAGATGCTCGCGATTGGGTAAGCGTTCCCTGATACATATATGTCAACCGCCACAATGTTTCCGTGTCATTACTTTCCATAGAAAAAAAAATATATATTAAAATAACTCTGTGTGTGTGTGTGTGTGTGTGTGTGTGTGTGTGTGTGTGTGATTTGTGGAATGATCTATATGTTTGTGAAAGTTTTCTGGTGGCTTTCATTTTGTTCATATTCATAAAAAACAGTATTGACATCACAACAAACATCAAGACTAGTAATCCATACGGACCGACTTAGGACGGTCACCCAGCACGAAACCAGGC
>JAUMGZ010184617.1:0-13709 GCA_032359645.1 Pododesmus macrochisma
TCATGCGAACAAAGAATAACCGGTATCTATTGTATCTGCCCACATCTATCATGCGAACAAAGAATAACCGGTATCTAACCAACAATAACCGATATCTATTGTATCTGCCCACATCTATCATGCGAACAAAGAATAACCGGTATATATTGTATCTGCCCACATCTATCATGTGAACAAATAATAACCGGTATATATTGTATCTGCCCACATCTATCATGTGAACAAATAATAACCGGTATCTATTGTATCTGCCCACATCTATCATGTGAACAATTCGACTGAAACTGTTGTTCTACTAGCTAGGTTTCTTTTTTCCAAGGTTAATTTCATTGGTAATCTTCTTTATGGAAAGAGCATGATAATATCTAACATCCGTTTTACGGAAACTTGTAAAACAGCCCAGAGATAAATGATGGAAGTTAAAAATTCGAAACGCCTAGGTTTGTCATCTGTTATCATGAACATAGTCACACATATAGTAGAATCGGTGAACCCACACACGGATACAAACATTACATAACGAACGTCTGAATCTAATTAAAAAATCTAAAGCGACGTCCGCTATGCATGAGTATTTTCTAAAACACACGTGTCACCACTTGTTACATTTCATTGTCAATTTAATTTATAGCAGCATTTAAAAACACACTGTTGCAAACAACTGAGACAAAAATACGATGTGTTAAAAGGTAGAAAAACCCTCCAAGAGGGAGATATTATCGTCCTCAAGCAAATAGTTATACACATTACTAATTCAAATACATCCTTGTGAACTTTGGATGATGTACTTTGTTATGAAGTTTATTTTCTATTGTGAAGGCTACGTTTCCCGGTGGTTCTGTTGTTACTGTCGGTCGTGGTGTCAATGGTCCTGGCATTCCTCTGAATGTAGCAGCCACTAAGGAAGTGGACATCAAAGGCATATTTAGATATGCTAACTGGTACATATTCCATCATTGTCAAAATATTAGATAAGAAAACTATAAGCCATAAATGACCTTAAAGACAATTATAAATATTTATAATTCAATTTCTAATATTTCTAATATAAATTTTTATAAATGATTTTTTAAAATTAATAAATGAATTATAAATATTAGAAAATCTCTCTTTTTTTGTCCACGATGGCTTGCCATACTCTACATCTTATTGCGGTAGGTTGATTGAGAGCCTTAGAGATCTGGAAAAATATGCTGAACGGAACCGTTATGTTCCTTGTAGGAAAACAGATTGAAAATTAGAGACAAAAGATCGGCACGCTTTTCAGAAGGGACGCTAAGCTGGCGGTCTCGTGTATAATGTATTCTACATACGCACCGGGCAATAAAAATACCCCTTTTTAAGTTCGACATGAGCCTATTGCATTGGATTATCTATCATGCTGTACCGTTATGTTGCTTTTCTTTCCTGTTCCCATATCCGCTACTCTTTCTGTCCTATTGATTGGTTTTTTCCTTTGGTGTTTTGCCACAATTTCGATCAGTGAAAGATTATTGAAGTGCCGTTAAACCTCAGTAAAATAAACCAATAGTTGAATTCTTGTAGTCTTTGCAATTCCGCCTGCTCTTTTCTAGCAATATTGGTCTTTTTGAAATACCTTTTCCCCATGAAATTGCACTTTTTGGAGAATATCTATTATTGATGTCAATGGTTATACTGACCTTTATTTGACCTCCAACCTCAATTCACTTAACAATAATACAATATCTGTTAAATACCATTCAATATTAGAGACCTCTAAACAGTCGAGGACTATTAATGCATAATTAGTGCTCAATGTAAAGATAAGTATGACGTTGTTTGTGTTCCACAATATATCTTGGTGGATTCTTCAGTCTATTGTTATTCTGACTTCTATTTATGCAGTTATCCAGCAGCATTAGAATTCGTTGTTCATAGTGGGGTGGACTTGAAACCTCTGATCACACATAGATTTCGCATGGAGGATACCGTATCTGCGTTTGAAACGGCGAATTCACCTGAGTCAAAGGCTGTTAAAGTTATAATACAGTGCAATTGATGGAAGCAATAGATTTTACAACATGAAGTGTTGAGAAGGCATCCCAAAATGTATCTCTCAACCGATATTGACAATAAAAAATAAATATACTATTTCATGTGTTTATATCTAACCAACGTATCGGGTGCACAAATTGTAAAATTGATACATTGCATGTAACGTACCATCCTTGCAATTGATTTGTTTATCTATTATATTGCGTGCGTGATTGTTGTAAAATTTCTGCTACGTATTTTACTATCTTAATTTATTCAGTGAATAAAGATAATAAAGTATTATACATCTGCGTGTGTGCTGGTATGTGTGTGAGTGTGTGTGCGTGCGTGTGTGCGTGCGTGCGTGTGAATGTTGTAATCTCTGATAGGTATTCTAATAATTTAATTAATTAAATGATTAGTGTGTGTGTGTGTGTGTGTGTGTGTGTGTGTGTGTGTGTGTGTGTGTGTGTGTTTGCGTGTGCGTGTGTGTGCATTATTGTTGTGAACTTTTTGCGAGGTATTTTAACAATTTAGTTAATTCAATGAATAAAGAAAATCTTGTTTACCCTAATGACCTTGAAAATATGCTGGCCGTAGCTTTAAATGTTCCGAGAAGGATAACCCAAGTCAGACAGGTTGAACGGTAAAGACCAGACACTTATTGTCTAAAATTATTACTCAACACCAATGTCAACAAAATGTTCAAGTAAGCATCTCTAGGGGATAGGAATTAAAAGTTGATCAAATCCTAGGACTCATCCTATAGAGGGTGTCATTAGGGGCCAAAAGGGGAGAAAATGTTTGTAAAATATAAAAAATCCTCATATATAAAAACTTGGAAGGCTTTGAGTGTAATGTATGTGTATATATTTACATTTACAGTGTAATCTCTCTATATAAACCATAGGGCCGCGGTGGCCTAGTGGTTTAAGTCGCCGACTTGTAATCACGAGAGCCTTTCACCTCCTAGGTTCGATTCCCGTTCGGGGCGGCCTCGTGTGAGAAAGTTGCCAGTGACTTGCCGTAGGTCGGTGGCTTACTCCGGATACTCCGGTTTCCTCCACCAGTAAAACTGGCACGTCCGTAAATGACCCTATACTAGCTGTTGATCGGACAATTAGCCCTTAATACAAACAAATAATACAAAAAAACTATATAAACCATAGAGAGATTTTTTGACGTTTATTTTAGCATAACTCTGGCGTAGTGATATTGAAAACGTGTCGTAGCACTTGTCATTCCTCCACGAACACGCTCGCGTTCCTTTCTAACTTTTAACTATTACTTTTTAATTGCATAGTTGTTAATCAACATGTTTAAGACCGTTTTTATGATTCATATTACATGTACATAAAAAATTATCTGTTTTTGTTATTTTCTCCAAGTACTCTTTTGTTGCTATGGAAACATGTCTACACTAGTTATTGCCGGTGGCTGTTCCGATAAAGACACTTACGGCTGCGAATTTCAATTTCAATTTCAATTACTGGAAAATAATTTTGTTGTGGAAAAACATAAATGAAAATATAAGTATTAAACTAATTTGAAATTTACATGCTTGAATTAGCCTTAAACAGCAAAAAAAAAAAACAAACAAGTTTACCGCATTCCAGTTCATTGTTAATGAAAAGTGATCCATACGATACGGCGTATATTAAACTAATTTGTCATTTGAGGAGCAGGAGAAAATACTTGTGTACCACCAATAAATTCAATCTAAAAAGGTTACAAATCATGTGAGAGAAGCTCGTCCGAGATTCTAGATCTGTTTGCAACACAATCTTCAAGACCATAGAAACACAAGAAACATATTCCTCTTGATATTCTTTCCTCTTTTAAATATCATATTTATTGGAGACACTTTTCAGATTGCATTTTTGTAATATTAGAGCGGAAAAGTCCTAGATAAATACATAGACTTGCGTGGTCTCGTGGCAAGGAAACCGGTACCGAATCTTGATTTTTATCGAAATACACTGTAACCATTTGAAGGATAATATCCATAATTTAGACTTTAGTATTGCATAGTATAGAACTTTTTCTAACATCTTTCTCTGAACAACTACTTCGTTTACACTAGTCCTTCAAATGTCGGCAGAGGTTACTCAACTATATGAACTATTCAAAAACACATTGAACAATGTGATAGTCAGTTGATACATAAACCTTGCTTGGGACAAACTACATAAAAACAAGGAAATGTCGCCAAGTTTAAGTACTAATATTTATCGCGGTGTGTATTTAATTTATGGTGTTTTCTGGTGATTCCTAAATACATAAGACACACGTTAGCGGTTATACTTGAAAGCTTTATAGAACGCAGACGATCCCTGAATAAATTTACATGCTTGAATAAGCCTTAAACAGCAAAAAAAACCAAGTTTACCGCATTCCAGTTCATTGTTAATGAAAAGTGATCCATACGATACGGCGTTGTGTATTTTAACGGAAATACAGCTATTTTTGAACTTGTATATCTATGAAATTACAAAGAAGTGTATTTATATCATAGGATATCCTTTTATTGACTTCAAGGTGAGATAGTTACCGTAACATACTCGACACTACCGAGACAGCAACAACAACTTTGCTATTATATGTGAGTTAAAGATAAGTCAGCGTCTGTTTAAACAACACAGTTAAAGTACAAAGACGTGTTTACGTAAGTAAAAAATAAGCAGCGTGCATAATTCAAAATGTCTGCAACGGGAGGAACCCCTCAGGAACCGCTCCTTATTTCTCAGTTCGATATTCCGTTTCAACTTAGGACGATTTATCCCGTCAGCAATAACATGGCCTGGATTTGTGGATTCAACACCAATGCAGTAGAGCTTCTCGACAATACAGGAAAAAGACAGGAACGCCTTGAGCTTGACATTGAGGTCTATAAGGTGTGTATACATTCAAAAACCGGAATGATGTTCTGTTGCAGCCACAAAGACAATAGTATCAGGCATGTGGACACAAAAACTAAAACTGATACAATTAGAACTACTGTTATGTTCAAGGTTGATCTTGAGCCATGGTCCATATGTTGTTTTGGCGATAGCGACATGATTGTTGCTGACACAGAAAAACTTCGTATTTTTACATACGAAGGGCAGGTAACCAATACCTTCACTTACAACGGAACGTTTTATCCATATCATGTTGATATTTGTAAAGACACCAATCGAATTGCCTTAACTGTAGATGGCGTAATTGTTCTGGACAACTCACTGAAAGAACTTTACAGATACAAAGGGCCAGCAGAACAGGGCGAGAGGAAGGAGTTTCTTACGTTCACTTCCGTGTTTGATCGCAACAAAAACCTAGTAATAGGCGACTTCCATAACGGTGAGATACACATAGCCGATGGTGACACTGGCAACCACATCCGAACATTGCAGAACAATGACATTAAAAAGGTGCTGAAATTAGGTGTACAAGATGGTTTGATGTGGGTTGTGTGCGAGGAACCACGCAAAATATTCTGCTTTCAATACTTGGATGATAATTAAAACGGACATTGCTACGAGCGTTTTGAAAAATATGTGTTCAAGCAATACCAAAATGATATGAATAGCAATAGCAGTACATGTAGTTAATAAATTATAGCAAAATACATATTAAGTCTATGCATTAAGATTTCATGTGTATAAACTTTGTTTCTTATTTCCACAACCGCGGGTTAAATAAGAAGGTTGGGATCTCGTTAACCACCGGTTTGACCAACCAATTCAGTTAGTTGAATGTACTTTCTAAGCATCTCCATTGTGTTTACTGGATTTTTTATGATGTGGTTTAATGTATGTTTTGTTGTCATTTTATGTTTATTGGTGTTTTCCTTTTGTCGTTAGTCCCTCTGACACAGATGTTTTATTGTCATTTTATGTTTATTGGTGTTTTATTTTTGTCGCTAGTCCCTCTGACTCAGATGTGAAATTGTCTTTTTATGTTTATTGGTGTTTTCTTTTTGTCGTTAGTCCCCTGGCACAAATGTTTAGTTGTCATTTTATGTTTATTGGTGTTTTCTTTTTGTCGTTAGTCCCTATGACACAGATGTTTAATTGTCATTTTATGTTTATTGGTGTTTTCCTTTTGTCGTTAGTCCCTTTTACACAGATGTTTAATTGTCATTTTATGTTTATTGGTGTTTTCCTTTTGTCGTTAGTCCCTCTGACACAGATGTTTAATTGTCATTTTATGTTTATTGGTGTTTTCCTTTTGTCGTTAGTCCCTCTGACTCAGATGTCACATTGTGTTTTTTCATTGGTTCAGACGTTAAGAAGCTTTACGCCCCAATCAGTATAAAATCAGGGCTGACGTCCAAAGAAGCGTTTTCCACTTAGTCAATGTCATATATCCACTCTTCAGTTTTGGCAAAAAAGCTTCATTAGGTCTTCGGCGACCGTTTATAACGGTTCCGCTGGAGTAAAACCCGAGCTATTTTGGCATGTTGCCATGGCATAGATGAGTCCTTGACAATATGTCAAATGTTTGTCCATCCTTGATTACAAGTGTTGTACGTTTAGTTAAATCGGGCCTTAACGTTAATCTGGGTGAAACAGGCCTATAATTAAGTGTTTGGCATTTGGATGCTTTTGACCCTATGGTCATGCCAAACTTGGTTCTACATGCCCTTAAGTTTTCATAAACCAATGTATTAAACACAAGTCCTTCTAGTTTATAAGATTTGTGAAATTTTCCCATTTGGGCCCCCAAGTAGAGCTCACTGGGGGCTGAGCCCCATCATTTGAACAAATCTGAACCCCCTTCGAGGGTGACTTCTACCAAGTTTCGTTGGAATTTGTCCAGTAGTGTTGGACAAGAAGTTGAAAACGCGGAAAGTTAATATAAATGTTTGACTTTTGATTCCAAGATAAGTAACTTGTCTTTGACCCCATGGCCACGCCTTGAATTCTCCATGCCCTGAAGTTACTACTTACCAAAACATTAAGCTCTAGGCCTTCTAGTTTATTAGAAAGTGTTTATTGAAATTTTGTCAAATTTTCCTCTTTTGGTCTCCAAAGTGGCGCCCCCTGGGGGACGAGTCCCTTCATTTGAACAAATCTGAAACCCCTTCCCCTAGGGGTATTTTCTATCAAGTTTGGATAAAATTTGTCCAGTGGTTCGAAAATGTGAAAAGTTTACGACGGGCGGGATTTGTATGAGAAAAGTCAACCTTTGATCCAAATGGACTAAAAGGGAATACGTATATTTATTATTCTGATTGCAGACTCGCATTTATCTTGTTTCGATTCGTAATTTAAATTGAGATGCATTTATAGTAAGTTTCCATTTTGATAATGTTTTATCCCAAAACTAAAATAGGTGTTTTGTAGCCGTGGCAATATCCGTCCGTCTGTAGACGATTCGTTCCCCCACGATATCGCAAGTTTTAAAGATTAGAATAGATCCTTTGCTTGTTCCTTACCAGTCAAGAGAGAAAGAACCCTATCGATTTTGAGGCGCAAAGGGCCAGGTAACTGTTACTTAAAATAATGGTATGTTCCTTAGTTTGTTTCCGCTCGATATATTGAGTTCTGTTCGTGTGGTTAAGCCAAACTTAGAATAGTACTTGTAGTTCCTTTTGAGGAAGAAGCCTATTAATATGTGGGTCATAGGTCACTGGTTAAAAATATGTGTTTGAGTTTGTTTCCTGATGAATTTTAAGTTTCTTTGGTTGGATGATGTCAAACATGGTTTGTTGGTTTCCTATTGGAAAATAAAGAATCCTCTCAATGCAAGCGTGCATATGTCAAAGGTCAAGTGTGTACTAAAGATGAAAATATGAATTTGGGTTAACTTCCGAATAATGTCTTTCTTTGAAAGTATCTATGGTTGAATGCAATGCTAACATTGGTGTATTGGTCCCGTATTATCACATAAGAGTCCTACTGAAGATCTAGTGCCCCATGTCAGGGTCAGTATGACTGAAGAATGGAAAATGTACCAGAGCTAATATATGCAGGATATATTTTAGTTGCGTTGGTTGGAATCAAGCTGGTATGGTGGTCTCGTCTCGCTGAAGAAGACTGATGTACGTTAAACGTGTTTCGGTGCAATATTTCAGTTTCTTTGATTAGATTCAATCCAACCATAGTTTGTTAGGCCCCTATTGAAGTTGGCATGAGGTCAAAGTCACTTTATTTACAGGTTGAAATGTGAACTTGGGGTTATATTCACATATCTTTTGATTGAATTCAAGTCAAACGACTGTAGTAATGCGTTGCTATATCATTCAAGCTTTGTATACCCCTTCAACAGTTAAGGTGTACAACGAAATTACCTTCTTCCGCCCGTGTCCTTAGGCACAGTTTTGTCCGGACATCTCTTAACTTCTGGACCTAATCCATGGAAACCTCCCACAATATATATGGATGTGGGCAAATAATGATGCGACCCTATTTATGTCTCTTAAATGCTTAAGCCAATATGAATGGAGTATAAAAATACATCGATATTTTTCAGTAAATTTGGTTAAAAACTTCACACATTTATCATCTTCCTCCACATGAACACGTGCAGGGACAATTTGATAAAGTACTGGAAAATGTCTAGACTGAAACATCGCACAAACCTTTCATACGATATTAAAGTATGCACCTGCGAATGAGTTATGCCCCTTAGCCATTATGAATAGAATATGGAACTTGTCCAGTTTATATATTTTCCTAGAGTACTGACATTCCATGAAAATCTTACATAAAAGTTTCCTTTGGTCTGAACTTGTGCACCCATTAACGTTTTTTGTTTTTTTTATTACGTCCCAATTCAAGGGGATTTATGCACCCTTGATGCCTCGGCAAATATGAACGGAGCACCTCATAAACATCTAGTACATTTCTTATGAACTTGTGCACGTACAAATGACATTTGTTATGACCCCTTTACCTGAAAGTGTCAACACAGTTAATATTAAAGTACAGATATCAAACAAATGTTGCATATGTAATATACAAATACGAGCCTGCATGATATGCTATAACTATTTCCCTATTTTAATCTTTGGATTGAGTTGATGATCTTCTAAATGTGAAGCGGGGTGTAAGTCAGCCATCTGGCGACAGTTCTACTTCATTCAGGTCAAAAATGTTACATTTGTAGTCAATGAGAACGTTGGCTGGTGTACATTTAGTTATCTCATTCTGTATTGTCATGCTTGGATTTTTTGTGTTTTTTTTAGCCATTCAGTCATTCTTTTGATTCTGAAACACAGGAATACGTTGAATGGTTCCTGTTTTCACTACGCATACATCTTAATTAATTATGGATTTGACTGTTTCTGCCTTTCTTTAATGTTGGCGAGTGTATTGCATTACCATGTAGTCCGTCCATCATGTTTCATACATTACTGTGCAGTGGCGTAGCCAGGAAATATGGAAGTGGATGCTAATATTAGTCCTGATCCACGGACGGGGATTCCGGGGGTTTTTCCTGGGATTATTTTGGTAAAAAGTACACTGCATCTGGTGCATTCTGACAACTTTCAGGGCCTGATTTGATACGTTTTAAAATGATTGCTTTTGACCGAAGCACACTATTGTATGAACTACTTATCGAATATGTCCTCCCATGTTATCTTATTTTAAAAAACGTAACCGTAGTTTTGTTCAATTTCGAGTGAAACATTGTTTATGAACTATGAAAGTCGAACACAAAACAATTTTGTAAGTTTCCAAATAACTTTATGGATACTGCAGTAGAGCTATAAACTTAAAATAACTATAAAATACCCAATGGGAACAATACCACAACGTTCTAATAGATCTAGAGTTATATTTTATTGTAATTATAAATTTTTCTCTCAGAAAAATGATATGGACGCCTTTCTATGAAGCGATTGTTCAAAGGAACGCGTGAAAAATTCCAATTTTGATTTCGCCCCTGTACAACTAAATTTTGAACTTGACAATATTTTTTATGTAGTATAGATGAAGTTTTTCTGGAATATCAGGTCTTCCAATCTCCCGTTTTGGCTTTCCGTCTTTGTTCACGTGCATCTATAAATTAGGCTGAAAATGTACTGTTTGGATTTTGTCGTTTAGTATACATCGATCATGTAAACGCTCACTCTTCAAGCACGTTTGCTTATAATTAACTGATTACGTTGATTTCGGTTATATTAACAGAAGCATGCAGTGGTGCTCTCTTTTTAGTTAAAATTTTCTTTTATTCACGGTCATAATTTTCTAACTGCATCTCCCATTTTCTTTTGGATTACATGTGTACACTTGTGACTTTAAGAAGTGGCTGTGTCTACGTCAAGATGATATCTGCATGGCCTTCCATATCCTTTAGTTCCTCGAATAGGTGCAAGACACTTATATGTAGTTCTGGATTTATATGAATGAATTAATTTACAAACCCAACACTTTTTCATTTAAAAACACTTTTTATTGTTTCTTATAAAAGGTAGATTTTGAAAACACTAGCCAAGAAAGCATGACCAGTGAATACAAACATTTAAATAGACCAATCAATGCAGACAATGATAAGCATGTGACTTATGATTCAACCAATCCAACACAGGCACACAATTATGACTACACATTCAATGAAAACTAATATATAACTAAAAACTGAGACCTATATATTGTAAAAAAGGACAATGTTGAGTTTTTATCTGCATTCCACATTAAGTATCAAACTTTAATACTTGCAATAATGTTGTTGTTTACTTGCTGTAGAAATGAACCTGCTCCTACATGTATTTCGAGGATATTGAATAATTATTTATTACCATTATCAATGAATGTGTGTTAACCAACGATCATCTACAAGAGTTCTTGAATCCGTGGTTTAACTGATTGTTTCGAAAGTATTCTTCAGATACAAATGTTTTATGTTTTTTGGTTTAAGGTTGTGTTCTTCAAATGTGAAGATGCGAGATTAAAACTGTGTTTTCTGTCTGTTAGTATACAAGTCTATGCTGTAGCTTAAATTCTAGAATTCATCTTTAGATCTCTACTGAATTGTATCTTTAATTATTGTAACAGTCATTTTAATACTTCTCCTGATCTAACACGACAATAGATAAAAATAGATCTAAAACACCACAGTCATATTTGAGTATCTATATACCGGTCAGTATGTATATTCTATTTCATTTATTGCATGTAATTATAAAATGAACCTATGTTTATGTACGAAATAATTTGTAAAAACGGTAAAGTTATGGCCATTTTTAATACAATGAAGGTAACTAAATTAGTTTCAATAAATTACGTAAATGACAATGAACACATTCAAAGCTCGTCAGGCATCTTAAAAATATAAGACAGTGAAGGAATCAAAGTAAATAGAGAGAAAATCTTTAAAATGAAATTAACAATAATGTCAGTAAGTTATTCTGTAATACAGCGGTAAATAAACAGATCTGACAATACTTAATGGGAATACAGGTAAAAATTAGAACATATTGAATGTAAATCGGAGCTTACATGCACATTTTACAGTTAAACTATAAAGATAAAACTCTGAGATCATTCTTCATTGTTTTTGGTAAAGAAAAACAAATTTGCCATTAAAAGTAAATTCAAGGGACACAGGACATTTCCTAATAGAATAATAAAGAAATAATATGTATATTGCTAATCATTATTTACATTACAAATACGTTATAATAATGGGTTTAAAAATATTACAAGTATTACATCATTTATAATTCAATTTTAAATTTGTGACAGAAGAAATAATATTTCATAATATTAGTAAACATCAACTCACGTAAATTACTTTTTAAGAAATAAAATAAAAGTTTTGTCTTAGTAACATGTAGCAGATGAAAGTGGTGCAAGTTTGATAAAAGGAAACCTATGTGATTGTCAATTAATACATACAATGCTTAACTTTTGTTTATCAATCAAGAACAAAAAGGATTTTATTCCGCTATTTTAAACATTGATTACAAAAGGGGAAATGATTTCTCGATCTACATAAATTTATTTATAATTCTATTAGGAGAAGCACATTCTAACACACACACATAATAAAGAATAAAACACTGTAAAATATTTGAATGATATCTTCGATAAATGAAAACTGAACTGAATTTGTAGATAATACACATGCTAACTAAAAACATTTTGATCTTACTTGTAAAAAGAAGGAGTAAAAAAATAAACATAAATGGGATAAATATCTAAAAAGGAGTATAATTTTATTATACTAAATAATATACATTGAGGAAGCTATTGCATGTGTAAACATACAGAATTATAAAGATATAATAATGGCACAACAATGTGCATGACATGCACATATCATACTTTAAAACTTTCACATAAGCTGTACATACATAGAATCACAGCGATGTAAAGTCACATGACCAATATCAATCTATTCAAAGTCTAGATCAATGAAGCACTAAAACATACTCATTTTTAACATGTCCACATATACTTCTGTACTCAGTCACAACATGGATGCACGAAGCTAAACATATCTAAATAACAGCTGGAATGACTTATTAAACACGCTTCATTCACACTCACAAGGAATGATTCTGTTTTCCCTACATCTATAATGGAATGAACCACATGTCAAAATAGCTCTCTCTATGTGTATTATGGAATGAACCTCACATCAAGATAGTTCATTTGGGGTACTAACATTCTTCCTATATGTACAATGGAATGAACCATGTGTCAATATAGTTCACCAAGAGAGTTCTGCCTACATGTACAATGGAATGAACCACACATCAAGATAGTTCATTTGGGGTACTTACATTGACCCTATATGTACAATGGAATGAACCATGTGTCAATATAGCTCACCAAGAGAGTTCTGCCTACATGTACAATGGAATGAACCACACATCAACATAGTTCATTTGGGGTACTTACATTGACCCTATATGTACAATGGAATAAACCATGTGTCAATATAGCTCACCAAGAGAGTTCTCCCTACATGTACAATGAAATGAACCACACATCAACATAGTTCATTTGGGGTACATGTACTTACATTCTCCCTACATTTACAATGGAATGAACCACACATCAACATAGTTCATTTGGGCTACATGTACTTACATTCTCCCTACATGTACAATGGAATGAACCACACATCAAGATAGCTCACCAGGAGAGTTCTCCCTACATGAACAATGGAATAAACCACATGTCAACATAGCTCACCAAGAGAGTTCTCCCTACATGAACAATGGAATAAAACTTCAACATAGCTCACCAGGAGAGTTCTCCCTACATGAACAATGGAATAAACCACATGTCAACATAGCTCACTAAGAAAGTTCTCCCTACATGTACAATGAAATAAACCACATGTCAACATAGCTCAACAAGAGAGTTCTTCCTACATGAACAATTGAATAAACCATCAACATAGCTCACCAGGAGAGTTCTCCCTACATGTACAATGGAATGAACCATATGTCAACACAGTTCAACAGAAGAGTTCTCCCTACATGTACAATGGAATGAACCACATGTCAACATAGCTAGCCAGGAGAGTTCTCCCAACATGTACAATGAATGAACCATATTGTAATAAGCTCACCAGGAGAGTTCATCACATACTACAATGGAATGAACCACATGTTAATAAGCTCACCAGGAGAGTTCATCCCATACTACAATGAAATGAACCACATGTTAATAAGCTCACCAGGCGAGTTCATCCCATACTACAATGGAATGAACCACATGTTAACATACAGCTCACCAGGAGAGTTCATCCCATACTACAATGGAATGAAC
>JAUMGZ010184628.1:0-13707 GCA_032359645.1 Pododesmus macrochisma
ACCACAATGAATTGTACTTACTGTGGTCAGTTGATTTATCTATAAACCACAATGAATTGTACTTACTGTGGTCAGTTCGATTTATCTATAAACCACAATGAATTGTTCTTACTGTGGTCAGTCGATTTATCTATAAACCACAATGAATTGTACTTACTGTGGTCAGTTGATTTATCTATAAACCACAATGAATTGAACTTACTGTGGTCAGTTGATTTATCTATAAACCACAATGAATTGTACTTACTGTGGTCAGTTCGCTTTTCTATAAACCACAATGAATCATACTTACTGTGGTCAGATGTTTTATCTATAATCCACAATGAATTATACCTACTGTGGTCAGTTGATTTATCTATAAACCACAATGAATTATACTTACTGTGGTCAGTTGATTTATCTATAAACCACAATGAATTAAACTTACTGTGGTCAGACGTTTTATCTATAAACCACAATGAATTGTACTTACTGTGGTCAGTTGATTTATCTATAAACCACAATGAATCATACTTACTGTGGTCAGTTCGATTTATCTTTAATCTACAATGAATTGTACTTAATGTGGTCAGACGTTTTATCTATAATCCACAACGAATTATACTTACTGTGGTCAGGCTATTTATCTATAAACAACAATGAATTGTACTTACTGTGGTCAGTTCGATTTATCTATAAACCACAATGAATTACACTTACTGTGGTCAGTCGATTTACCACTTCCATTGAGTGTAGAGACATTTCCATGTTAACAAGGACTGAAAAATATCTGAAACAGAAAACGATCTCCATTGCAACAAGCAGTAAATGTGATTTGTATGTCAATAAATCTTTTTCTATTATATACATATCTTATTAATATAAGTGCCACATTGTAGCAATCTTTATGAAGAAAACAAACAATTAAAGTACTTACTCTGTTATTTGATTAGATTGCATCAGTTTTAACAATACTTCTATTGCCACTAATGGGTTCTTTTCAACCAAGTCAGGAAGCTACAATAAAATACATGAGGTGTTAAAGTCTTAATTAGAAAGGTTTTATGAAGTTAAGCCCTCTTGGACTTTTTAGCTGAAACACCACACCAATTATCTTGGAACATCATAGTTAATGACCATTTTTCGCCAATATTTATAACAAGAGGTAAGTTAAAAGCCTTGAATTTTACAGAATTCAATGTCTTACAAAACTTGAAAAAACTAAATAAACTGAATAAGTTTCATCTGCAGACCAACAACCAAAGGAAATAACCTTAAGTCTAAATAAATGCAACTAGAACTGTTGCAAAACAGCTGACCATGCTCCTCTTCCCATATACATGCTTATCAACTCAATCCAGAAGTTAAGAGAAAATTGTAGAGAAAGCAGGTGCACATGTTCATACGATTTGCCAGAGACCCGGACCCGTCTTAACAATTTCAAATTCCATTCATATTGACCATGTCTTTAAATGGACAAAATTCTCCTATCGAAATGGTGTAAATTTAAAATTTCATTTGCATGTGCACACCAATAATATATCAAGATTTGTGAAGTTTCACTGGAATCTTTACGGCAGAATAGGAAATGTCTGGATAAATTGGGTTGTATATATCAAATTGTCATCATCAGGTGCACAACCATATGAAAGGTCTGTGTGAAATTCGTTAAAACAACCCTGTTCTTTTAAGAGGAAATGTCTGAACAATTTCTAGTATTGCATTCACATTGGCCAAGCAATTAAAGGGGCATAACTCCCTTACACCATTTTGATTTTCTATTTTCAAGAATTAAGCACTTACTTTGGCTGGCGTTAAACCAATATGGTATACAAGTTTTGGATCTTTGGCAAGTTCTCCAAGAAGTTGTTGTTGTTGTGATAAGGCCAATGGGCCTTTAAATGCTTTTGACATTAGTCTTTTTACTTCAAAGCCTGCAGAACTACTGACACACATAGTGGTATCCCATGCAATATTGTAATCACCTTCCACCGGATTTAACCAACACATCTACAATAAAATGTACAAGTATGATATACGTCATTACATGTGTATCTCCCTGGTGGCTCTTATAATATAGTGTTTGCTCTACGTTTTTACTAGGTATTCCAAAAGACAAAATTCATGTTTTGCTTAACGTTTTTTAACTGTACAATTTGGTAAGTCAGTTTTTGATATTATTTAAAAAATAAGGTCATTGCTACTGTAAATTTGAAACTATTGAAAAGTTGAAAAGAGCATGTAGCAAAACCATGGGAATAACATATTTTTTAACATCTGAGAACTAGGTTAATACAGACTCCACAATGTTACTCAAACCCACAGAATATTTCATTTTTAACATGTATTTATATTCTTGACTATCAGGTGTGAGTGTGTTTGAATAAGATTTTGGCCGCTTGAAGAACAAGTTGATTAGTATGTATTTATTATGCATCCAACTTATGTATGCTTTTAGTTGTCATCTCTTTATGATTTACTTATAAACAGCCTTCAAGTCCATGCATTACCATAGTGAAAAAGTATTGAAGTAACACAAGAAAATTGAAATATTCTAATGATCAAAATTCATTATGTACGGAATAAGGGAAGTATGTTCTTATTAAAAATATACCTAGAGCATATTTTCTGATTAAAAATATACCCTAACCTCAACTCCTTATTTAATAACAATAAACCTGTAACTCATCTTTTGATTAACAATATTATACCCTTACCTCATCTTCTCCAATATGAAGGGGAGGTGCTAGGCGTATGAATTCTGGCATCATGCAGTTCTCTATATGAGGTTTTTGTCCTGTCAGCAGAGCTTCTATTGTCTGTCTTTGGACATCTGGGTTAATCACACCTGGCTTTCCAAACTGTTCAAAGCTTGTAAAAACAATCAAATTCAAACCTATTGTGTTTTGATAACATAATACTGTACAACTTGAAATAGATTGTTCTAGCACCATAAACAATTAAAATGTTGTATTTCATAGTTAACTTGTAATTAATAATGAGTAAATACTTTAGTCCTTTTAACATAACAAAGAATACTATAAACACACATATATTGATTCTTGAATCACAAAACCAAACAAACTTTAACAAGAATGACATAAAGGTATCATTAAGGTCATATTCACAAGGAATTGAAGTATAGAAAATTATGACCAAAGTTTGAAAATTGATATTTTCTAATACAAGGATGAAGTAAAAATTACCAAAGTTTGAAAATTGATATTTTCTAATACAAGGATGAAGCAAAAACTTGAAAAGTATTTTAAGTGATAACTGAATATCAATGTTTGAAGAAAGTTATTTGATTTAACCTTAGTATATTGATTTAAATTGAATTACAATTTGTGGTTACTGTTCTGATCACAATAAGAACAAGTAAACAATGGCAACAACAGATCTGAATACTACTGGTGAATTACCTTGTAGGTTTTGTGTCTGGATCAGGAACCAAACACGGCATGGCAGATTTACTCTGTGCTGGCATTTCCGACTGTCTCTCTGCCAATGCTAGCTGTAATCCACTGACATCAAAATTCTGTTAAAATAAAACAGAACATGGGATTGTAAAACTTTTATGTTTGTTAAAACACTGTCATAAACCATGTTTTAATAAAAGTTTATCAAAACATTAGTTCAATCCAACAAAAAATAAGATTTAGACAAGAATATGTACAAAAGATTTGTACTTGTAAAAAATTGACTAGGAAGATGGGAGGCAAAATATCAATGCAACACCATTATTTTTAATTATGTTGGGAAATTTCAAATACTCTTTGGCAACATTTAAACTTCATGACAGAGCTCTTATAAAACTCCTCAAAATTGTTGCTTTTCAATAAATAGTAAATACATATCAACTTTAACTCTACCTGCATATTACCAACGTCCATCTGTATGATATTTGTGGGAGTCTTCTTAAACATCTGGAATTCAGAAACAATACAAAGTTTGAATGTATAATGTGATGATGCTTCCAGATAAATTATCGCATTGCACGAAATATATTCTCCATTAACAATTATATCAATTTAACTTACAGATCAATTCCTTGAGTTTCTTAACAGCTTTTATACTGTTGTGAATAAACTTTTCAAAATGTCTTCCAAAATGAAATATATACCAAATTATACGAATACAGATAGAAATTTTGCTGACCAAAACTATATTTTTTTTATCATCTTGCAATTTGAAGCAATCAGTGAGATGCTTTTTATATAGTTTAGATAATTTTTCATATATTTTAAAATGAATATAACTTTTATAAATGCAAAGTAACACTAAAAGAGCACCAAAGACAATATTTTCTTTTAACTGATGTTATCTCTTATTTAACTGACAAAAGCCATAGATATGTGTGCTATACAATTACTTCTTGCTTTCATTTACACAAATAAACACAAACCTCTTTAGTTGGACTTGATATTAGCTGTGAGAGAAAATATCGTTCTGATGGTGTGATTGCTGGTATAGCCCAGTGTAAATCAAATTGACCTGCATCCTGGTTCTCAGTAGGAGGATTCTACAAATTTGAATTTCAATTGACTGTCCACATATTCATACTTCACAATATATTGAGCTTTTAGCATTGAAAGAGTAATGATTTGAATTAATATTTGTATCACTTTCTGGGAAAATCTGCCAGAGTAAAAGATAAACACGGTTATTATACCAGATATATTTAAATACATTAGCTTCAAAGGCTTAAGTTATTTAAAGGAGCTTGATCTCAATTGGTTGCCTCATACATTGCGTCTGATATTGATAATTTAAAAAAAAAAAAAAGCATGTTGCTTTAAATATTACAATGTAAAGAAGGAGAATCTAAGGATTTGTTTGTATTAAGGGCTTATTGTTCGATCAATAGCTAAGGTCATTAACGGACGTGCCAGTTTTACTGGTGGGGGAAACAGGAGTAAACCACCGACCTACGGCAAGTCACTGGCAACTTTAACACACTAGCACGCCCTGGACGGGGGAGAATCTAAGGAAGGAAATAGAATATGAAAACAACAACATGAAAGACTTACCAGCAAATGAACAAACACTGTGGCAAAGGGATTGGCAGCAATTGGTTCTGTTCTGTACATTTCATACAGTAAGAAAATAGCTGCCAATTTCTGTGATGGATGAGGGAGTAAGTCCTTATTTTGCAGTAAAAGTACCTGCAAATATATAACTTCAAGCTTAAAACTAAGGCAACGTTGTTTGGGAAAATATGTAAATGTAATGTTATATTATGGGTCAGATGTTTGTATGATGCAAGGTTCATGAAATATGTGGCTTTTCGTATCTTTTAACTTCCAAATTCGTAAACATTTACCTTATGAGTTTTCTTTATTGAATTATCCCTACTAAAATAATACACATTCGTTTATCAGCTACTATAGTAAATAGTTATTGCTAAAAAAGATGTTTATATATACATGCGCTATAATAATCTACATAGCAACAATGTATAACATTCTTTATAAATCAGTACTGTACTTACTAAAGCTGATCCAACCTTGAAGTGATCTTGTTTTGTAAAATAATGATGAAATGTCGTAGCCAGTGTTTCAAATGTCTGTGTCTGTGTGGCATCTTCAGACAACACACTGAAGTATATAAATTCGAGAATATTTATCATACAAGTAATTTCTTTGATATTGCAATAAGTTTTATTATATAAATGTTGCTGAAGCAAAGATGAAAGCATAAGCTATTAAATTAAAGCAAGCTACAGATAAATAAATGCCAGATAATGAACTTTTGACAGGACATGTATATTTGTGAATCATTTGTGCAGTAATTATATAAGTATTCACAATTTTTCTTTTCATTAAGTTGATTGTAAAATGTGTTTATAAGCTACTGCTGCTGACAATATAAATTATTATATTGGGGTTTCATAAGAAAACATCCCAAGAATTAGTCTGAGTTGTAAACAAATATTATATTTCTATAGTTAATCTTATATTAAAATAGTTTGTGTTTTAATATGTGAAACAATGCTTGATACATAAAGTTTGTAAACGCACCAGGTGTGGATAGCTATCAGGTATGCAGTGTTATATTAGTAAAGCTTTATGACTGTATGTGTACATGTCAATACTCATGACACAAAAACCAAATATTTTATCGCAATCGGTAAAACAATACATTATGTAATTTTTTAACAAATAAGCCAACTTAGTACCTTACAAGTTGCTTCTATTTCACATTTCTGGCCGCCTATCTTGAAAATCTTCTAACAAAAATAACTTCCGACAAAAATCATTAAAAACACGAGAATAGGCGTCATGGATCAAACTAGCAATGCATGGAGAATATGCACAACTGTCATGGATCAGACGGTAATTTATGCAACTGCTAATTATAACCGCTGTATAATTTAATAATAAATCAATATTGAAAATGAATACTTCTGCATGTGTATTTGTATGATACTTTGAAAATGCATACTTCTTCATTAGTACATGTCATTTGTATGATACTATCAACTTCTTAATTTTATGACTTTGGTCTTTAATAAAGAGAAACTTCCTATATGCATGTCACAGCAAAGGAAAACTGATATATATATACATATACAGCTTGTAAAGTATGGTAGGAATAAATGTAATTTATTTCATTAACTAATTGTAATATAGCTAGTACTCTATATCTAGCACATGGATTTAAAATATATCAAATAAGTATATACATGTTTAAGTATAAAAAGTATGTATACTAAAGAAGAGGCCCCATGGGCCTTAACGGTCACCCGAGTAATCCAAGTCAAACATTATTTACCCCTTTTTGCCCCCTTTGGCCGAAATGGGAACTGGCCTTTTTATTTGCAAATTTGAAGCAGCTTCCCATGGTGGTACATCCTGCCAAGTTTTGTTGAAATTGGCCCAGTAGTTCTTGAAAAGTCGAAAATGTGAAAAATACCATATGCCGACTGAACCCGTAGTGGTTCGTTTATGCACAGATTTGTTTTCTGTTCACAAACTTTGTAAACATTGGCTTAGGGATCATGCACATCAAATATGAAAGTAATCGAAGCATTGGTTTGTGAGGAGAAGATTTTTAAAAATTAACCTAATTTTACCCCTTATGTGGCCCCTATGGGGACCAGCCCCTTTTTATTTGCAAACTGAAAGCAGCTTCCCATAGGGCTACCTCCTACCGCCTTTGGTTGCAATTGGCCCAGGGGTTCTTGAGAAGAAGTCCAAAATGTGAAAAGTTAACGCATGACAACTGACAAAGAACGATCACAATATAAATACAATTGCTGCAAATAATTATCTTAAATCGGTACTATATATACTATTGATTTATTCAATTATGTTCTATTATGATATGTTTCTATTGCAAGAGTTCTGACTGATGTCAATTTCAATGAAGTTTTTGTTGGTAAATTATATCTACATGCATATGTCTACCATGTCTAATATATAAAAGAAAATCCAAACAATCAGACATGCTCTAGCTACATCCTTGTCCAGAAACATAAATACATTGACTTAAATAGGTAAACCTCATCCCAAGAGCAATCACTCCTTTCTCTAATATATCTAATTATGCAGAAACATACTGGGTATCACTACTCTTAGATATTTTTGAGACCAATGAATAGTTCCTTATCATTTTAAAATCTTATGATCATGAGTATCAGGATCCATTAATGAGTAATTTCACTCACCATTTTCAAAAGTATGAGTAAAAGCCAATTAATAATAAGCAAAATACTCAAATAAGTATTTCAACTACTGTAGCTTGAAAACGATTTATAATTACCATGTTTTATAGCAGAATGTTCAAGTTATATTATATAACTACATGATACATCTATATGAAATAAATAATAATGGAACAATTAATTCAGCTGTTAGAAAAATAAAGCCTCCCCCTACCAATGCTCGGAAATTTTAACCACATATTTCAAAGTATGAAAATCAACGTTCAAGGATGGAACATTTCATCATAATATTTGAGAGGGACCTTTGCGACAACCTCCAAGACATTTTTTGATCATGTGACACCTTACTATTTTTGGCTGGCACTCCAAAACCTGTGATGTATTTCACTTATTTCTTACCATGTGACTACCGATGCTCAGACACCAGCTTTTGAAACGAAAATAAGCAGAAATATTTTTAAATTGCCATAACGTAATCAGAAAGATCTCTATTTTAAGAAAAACAACAATACATTTTACATTGAAATTATTGCTTTGAATATGTTTTATCCATGCCGTTTCAAAAGTCATCTGGACCGCCATTTTGATTGCAAAATCCAGGTCAAAACATTGTTTTCAAGAGTCCTTTACTATAATTTTTTCCAAATAAGGTGATGGGAGGAGTCTGTTTACACTTAAGGTCAAATGAACCATTTGTGACCACACATCAACACTAAAAGTTCTCACCAATGTATAAATATGAGATCAAGCTGGGTGTCCGAGCATTGGTATGGTTAGTCTATATAATATTTGGTCCCTTTTCTGGCCTGCACATTGTCAGCTTTCGCCTCTTGATGAATGGAACATTTAATAGGTTGTTTGTCACCTTTAACTTCAACATCATTATAAGCCACAAGAATTCTCCCTTCCAACTTAAGGTTTTTTGTGGTGACTTTCTGCACTCTCTTGTTCAACGTTTTCTGGTATTGTCAAATATGCTATTCACAATATCATTTTGGTTGAGGCAGGTTCCCTTATCAAATCTGTTTTATGATCTGTGACAAAATCCACTAAATTATTGGTTGAATGCAGATCCCTAGAACTCTCCTCCAATGAGATATAGTGACATTAGTGTCTTTGACATATAATATACTGTCTTAGTGACAAGGGCGCTTGATTGGTTAAGGAAGAGTATTTTCATATTTACAATAACAATACATTTTTGACCTCGGTGGGACTCAGCATTGCCATTGGGGAAAATGTGGCTGGACCTCATTCCTGTCTCTGCTGACGGCAAGCTATATATCTATGAATAAAATATTGAGCCTATTGGTTGTCCTTGCGGGCCATGTAAAGAACTTGCTAGGACATCTGTGAGCATTAGCTCTGATAACAGCAGCCCAGTATCCAGCCTCCATCATGATAAATATTCTTGGCAACCCATGCATCCTGCAATAACCAGCTTTCACCGACTAACTACTGACATAAGTGAATATAAAGTAAACAATATAACAAAAGAAACAATAGAATGAATGCTACCATGGGACTTGAAGCCCCAATAGTATAGGCAATACTAAGGAAAATACATATGTACCTGAGAAGGGACGCAAGATCCTTCAAGGTAAGCGCCATATTGGAAATAAAGTCTCGAGAACTCTCGCCGAATAAAATTTATAATTTTAGCAAAATATTAAATATTTTGCGATCATTGAAACCAGATTAATCAAATATAACACTTCATTTTAAACAAAATTCGATAAAAATCTATTTCTTGTAACAAATTACCCACGGTTTAGCTAATTAAAGACATAATTTCACAAACTCTCGCGGTCGTTGCGAGATTTCACCTTGTTGACATACCAGCTAGATACTGAATCTGGAAGAAGGATATATTAACACAGTCTTGCACGATGGAAGGCATCATATCAAGTCCGCGTCTTGTTATTTCAGTTGTGATAATAGCAGGATGTGTTTCCATGTTGTACCCAAAATTGTTTCATCCGATGGTTATGAGAATGTTTGGATCAGAGCCTCAGGACACTAAAGCTGCAAGTGAGCAACCAACTCAGTGTATAAACTGTGTCAAACTGTAGGCCCTGATATTAAAAAAAAAAACTCATCATAAGAGTTCATTGTGAATGTAGACCACAGGTTCATGAATATAACAACTGAAACGTATAATTGTGGTTTCTTTTAACAAAAACAGTTTTGACAAATTATTTCAGCAATTAAATATTAATGAAATGTCATATGTTCACTTTTAGGTGTACATGTGCAGTTATATGTCTGAATCATCCGACTCTTTATACATTATTGCTGATCATAATTTTTGGAAAAAAGTTTGAGCAGAATAAGTCCAAAAGATAAAATGAGCTGTTTAAGACCAAGTTGGATAATTCTGACCGTTTTCATCATGTACATGCAATAACATGTTATTCACTTATACATGTATATAATTATTGATCGTGATCTTGCAACTGTCACATGCATTCTGTCATGACAGATTTATTTGTTTAACTGATCAATAAATTGATTGTATGGTACTGTAGTTTAGCCTTTCATTGCATGGTAAAATCAATAATCATCTTTTAATGACTCAAATGTGTAATATTTTAGAAAGTACAATGTACTCATGATCAAGTCGTTGCAGTATAGTTTTATTATTTTCTTATATAAAGACATTAATTAATTTCATATACTGTATAAAACTGACCTAATGTTTCCTAAAACAATACACTCTGTTATACTTATTAGATTGTCCATATATTGGGGTTTAAGTTTTTACCTTGCTATCAATTTTTTTCCAAACTTAAAAATCATTAAGCAATTTTCCTACAGCTATTTAAACCTTTAGGGAAAAAAGCCTGAAATATCTGAAGATAGCTTTACTATCTACATGTATCATGTGAATCAAGGATTTTTAACATATATGATATTTGGTAAACAAGTACTACGTTGTTGATGGCACTCCATCGCATATTCCCGTGCGGATGGCTTTACCCCTACCGGCCTATGCCCCCAAGTACCACTCCCCTGATCAACATATGCTAAAATAAGACTATATGAAGAAAAATTGACCCCATGACCCCACCCCTTCTGGTCCGACCCCTAGGGGTAATATAAAAAATCTGAAAGTTTTGTGCATTTTCCCATGGTATATCTTCTATGTCCCAAAGTTTCAAGTTCCTATCCAATACAGTGAAGAAAAAGTTAATTTTACCCCTTAATGTCCCCAAGTCATATATATATGCCTAGACTTTGTACTTTGACCCAAAATTACGAAGTTTTGAAACGATTGAGAAGTAAAATTTTATACCCAAACATGCATATTGACAAACTAATAAATTGACATGAAGTATATATTAAGCTTCACACAATTGACAGTTTGCAACATCAGGCATAGAAACAAAGTGCTAGTATTTCTTTGTGTTTGATCTTTTCATTACTGAATGTAGCATTTGTTTATAAAACAAACGCATACCGAGGTATATGTATGACCATTTGTTAATTTTGACATTATTTGCTGTAAATAAGTTTTAAAACTTTTTTTTACATCTGCCATTTTCATAAAAAAATCATTTTAAGTATGATATTTCTTACAATGATGATTATATCTTGGCTTTTGAAATATCTGAACTACATATTATATAGATGCTACTAGCCCAAGTGACAAGTGATTCAAAAAGTTAATGACACAGACTGCTATATTATGATTTGTTTGTTTCAGCTCATCCACCTCAACATAACCACATGGGTGATCCTAGAGGAGGAAATGTTCCAAATATAGACGACATTAAACGTCAAATGAGGGTATGGTACACATATACTTTAATATGTTTAGATTTAATCACATATATGTCAAGGTGTTATCTTAAAAGCTTGCATCAGCTAATTTTGCTTGTCACCGATCATTATAGCACTACGTACAGGAATGAACAGTTAATCTGTCTGTATAATGCAGATGTTGAGTGGTCAAGGTCAAGGTCACAGATATCTAGAGCATATACTTGGTTAAAATTCTATCAAACTTATAGTAATGTTCCAAAATAAAATCAAGCCTATTAAAAACTAGTACAAATGTTGGTCTTGAAAGTATAACTTTTTATGATTTATTTAATATTTATTAAAATATGTACAGGACCTTATGAACTAAGTCTACATTTAACATTGTAGCCTGGCCCCCATCCAGGAATGAGGGCAGCAGCAGAGATGAACAGTAAACAACAGAAGAGCTCTGGTCGAGGAGGACTCATGGGTGTGGTTCTACCTATGTATGCCATTGGTATTGTCCTGTACTTGGTCTACACATTGTTCAAGGTAAACGCGGATATATATTCTATCAAGATAACTACTCCTAAACTTGGAAGTATATGTCACTGACATAGTACATAAATTCAAAAAAAAATAAAACTATTGTACTAAATTTATTGAGTTGGGTATATAGCTGGGTTTGATTGTTTAAATATATATATATACTTGACAATGCTCATGTTCACATGCATTTACTTCCCTGTGCTAGACACCTAATCGCCGTAGGGAGATTTGCGTGTCTCAACGACCCAGAGAGCTATATATGCTGGCGGGAACCTGTGTTTCTGGTAGGGTCAGACAGGTTGAAGGGTAAAGGCCAGACAAAGATCTGCAAGTCCTTTGGAGGGGATGCTAAGCTGGCGGTCCTGTGTTCAGGGATTTTTAACCCCCTGGCACGATAAAGATCCCTATGTTAAGTTTGATAGAAGAGTAGGCAGAAACTCTGTTGCATGGGATCATCCTTCTTTCTGAATTATCTCTATTACTTTCGTTTCCTGTTCCTGACGCCGCTTCTCTTCCTGTCGTATCTTTTGTTTTTTCTCCTTTGGTCTTTTGTCACAATATCGGTGAAAGATTCTAGAAGTGACGTTAAGCCTTAATTAAACAATCAAGCAAACAATCACATGCATTTAAGATATTGATTTAATTTTTTTTACACATTTTTTAACATAAGATGAAGAAAGACATAATGAATTATTTTTACTGGTGTTTGAAGGATATAATAGTACCTTGTAATTTACAATGGTTTTATAGTTACATGTCTTGTAGGTGGAGTTCAACTTAATTAGATATAAACATTATCTCAGGCTAATTTCTGTAACATAATCATTGATGTCTCAAACTTTATAATTATAGGTTTTCAATAAGCAAGGTAAAGGGGATTTGAAAACTCGCAAAGAACGATATAATAGGCAGAAAAACACACAAGGGTCCTCATCTCAACTCAGATCCGGAGACCATTCAAGCAAAGGTCAATCTCAAAATGATGAAGAAGAACATGCAGAGATTAAGCTGAACAACATTGAAGACCTGCTCACTAACTTAGAAGATAAAAATATAAGTAAGATATCAAATTTCATAGAAAAAGTGAAGACCAATTTGCTAAATAAAGGAAACATTTAATGATAATTAGTTCTACAAAAAGTTTGAGATTCAATTCTTATGAATTATTTGTGAAAATAAACCCTTTACTGTTTTTTTTATGTCATGTTTATTTCAATTCCAACAAAAAACAATCGTTACTGCATCAGGACTGCATTATATTTTCCTTCTGTTTGGAGCAGTGAGTGGGATATAGTGTAGTAATCTGTGACTGGGTAGTACATACTTGTGTTCACAATAACTCAACATACTTGCCAACTTTTGAAAACAAATTTGGGGGAGAAAGTGCGTGACGACATTTTTGTATGCCCAAATTGTGCGTGGCACGCACACCAGCGTCATAATTTACAACAAACCCATCAAGGAGTTATACAACCATAGGAATTCAAATAAAACCATAAACATTTCAAACTGTGAAGAGTCTTTAAGGACTGTAATATTCAATTTCTTTTAATCTGATGATCATTATTAACGAAAGGACAAGAAGATTTCAGTTATTCTTAATCAAAATAATAAAATTGTCTAAAGTGTCTAATGCTTCAATTTCTTTTATTATTTTTGTTTTTAACTCTTCTAAAAAATTGAATTAACAAATCACTGAAAACAAAAAATAAAGACTGTTATTAACTTAATAGTTCAAGAAAGACAACTCTTGTTATGTTATAAAACGT
>JAUMGZ010184639.1:0-13706 GCA_032359645.1 Pododesmus macrochisma
CTGATGCTAGAGACTTGGCGTTTGACCTTGATTTGAAGTGTTCAACTATTGACCAGCTTAGGCATACTTTCGGACAAGACCAAACAGAACTGAAATTTAAATATCTACAAACATGGATCAAAAATGTATCTCCAACTGATGTACCAAATCCTACCGAACAGCTCATTTGTGCACTTAAATTGATCGGGTTGAGGCAAATTGCTTCCATAGTTGAAAGAGCAGTATCTGAAAACAGAGGATTGACGAGAAAAGATTTTAGCAGTTAATCATATTTTAATTCTGTTCTGTTATCGCGCTTTCTAATAGCTAAGAGGGTAAATTTCTTTCTTACAATAACTCAATTGCAGTAAAAATCACGTCACAGCATAGAAATGACATAACGCTGTAAACATAGTAACGCCACATTCCGCTGTCGGTCTACTTTACCAACATTCAGAACGTCTTTCGTTACAATTGAATATTTACGCTATTTATTAAATAAAACATAGTTACACAAAATGTATTTCAAACAACTGATTTTAAATGTTTGAAAGGGATATTTGCTTTAAATGTTATCCCCTATACTGCAGTACTGCAGTAGGAAAAATAAAAACAGTACATCATTGTCAACGGCAACAGGTCTTCTCGTCAACCCAACATGAATGTAAACTTATATATACATCTATGCAAGATACATAGAGGTTATAAGATATCGAATCATACAAATGTCATACATTATAAAACACACCTGCTTGACATCGGCAGAGGTTTCGATATTGCCAGAGACGTTCAATACACTACAGTGGGGCAAATGATATGCTGGATTGAAAACTAGAATCTAGCTCCCAAGAGCAGGTCGGACATTCAAGACCTACAATAGTAATAAGAATGTAATAAAAACAGATGATTTCTTACCTAATAGCTAATCCAGTAAAATAAGCCCTAAGATTTCAGATAAATCCGGTTCAGTAATCATATCGTTACAAACGTCTACAGACGGTTAGAATTCCATAAACAACTCACACTCGACTCATGCCGTTTTAACAGAGACACTTGACGTAAGAAAGATGCTGACTCTATCACATGAAACAAAACAAGAAAAGGTGATTCGATTTCTGAAGCGGCATTGGCACGACAAAAAATCCCGAAAAAGACTGTATCGCATAAATCCGCTACATATATGATCGTTGCTGTTCCGTGAAAAACTTCTTCTAATTCCAACCATTATGGCCGTATATACATGATTATTGATGAATACATAATACTGACATCACGTTCGTTGTCAAATCATAACTGAAGCAGCCGACGTTAAGTCTGGGTCACAGGGACAAGACTAAACGACGTTCGGCCGTTGCCAAGGCAATAGTGTGACGTAATGACCTTGAAATTTCTGCGCAGCGCTTAGGCGCACACGAAAGCAGTTTTTTGTTTTATTAATTTTACAATTAACGTATTTCGTAGTGTTCTGTGATCATCCTTAATTAAATTATAAGGAATGATCTTTATATCTTGTTACTTTAACGAGTTATGAAAAGAAAAAAAAACTACGAACACTGTTCATTCTTAACTAATCAAGCAAAATGATACGTGAAATTAAGGTGATAATCAAAATATTGAAACGTGTTTTAAGAACACGAACTATGATAAAATTCAACTTGTTCTCATTTTATAATAAAATAATAAAAACGAAAACGTCGTGGACATAGTTTTCCAAATATGTAACTATACCGCCTTAGAGAGTCAAATTGCTGAGGCGATGGACTAATCTAAGTAATTGTTCATTGAAAGTTGTTTAATTTTTGTTTATTTTGCATTTTTAATTTTGTTTTTACAAGAATTATATTATATTTTTATAGTCTATAAATATTACATTTGTTTAGTTTAATTCGAATTTAGGTTAATATTCATGTATCATTGTACTGTTTCTTCATCATAGGTTACTAGCCGCCTTGTAATTTGAATTTTGGCATTGACAGTAAGGGTTAGGAATAGAGTTATAGTCGCGGTACCTTAAGTAGCAAACTTAAGTAGGAAAATTACCTTTTTGGGTGGTCATATTGCAACTAAACTGACAAGACCAGAATTTGTATGCCCTTTTTGTTACTTAACGGTGGTTATAATGCAAGCTAAAATGCACACCTTGGTTAAGTAACAGAAATTAAACATTTTCATTTTTTTGCCTTTTTGTATGCTGATAGAGCTTAAAAAGACAAGTTTTTTGGGACAAAAGATTTTAAAATTTTCACCATATTAAGATATTGACTTCAAAAATTCGGGTTGTTGCAAAATGACCACCACTAGGGTTAGCATTGAAAAGTTTTATTGTAAAAAACATTTTGTATTTTCACTTCCTGAAGATCATTTTTATGTAAAAAGATATCATAGGATTAAAAAAAACAATATTATTTCAATAGGTTTAGAAAATTTCGTTTTGTTGCTGAATGACCACATTAAGTTGCAAATTCATCAATCTTCCTAATAAATCGAAGAATATTTGTTAATGTCTAAAAAATATTGTTTGTTGTGGTGAAAAATCGGTGAACCTTTCCTTGTATGTTGTAAAAGGTATAGAAAAGCATTTCCTTATAACCAGGGTTAGAGATAAAAAAAAAGTCATGTTTCGGCACATCATAAACTTAAAGTACAATTTTTATTTGTGTGTTTATGGTAACCCAAGATATGTTTTATAGTTTGAGAGTTGTCAATCTTCAAAATGAATGCTTATGTTTTTTTTGGGTAAATTATAATTCTTGTTTGATTTTTCCAAAAATGAGTTTTTTGAAATGTAAATAAAGTACTTGCCCATCCTAGATTTCCTAAATGTGTGCTATTGTATTTTATTTCTGTACCAAAAATAAAATGCTACGCTATTAATCCAGTATTAAAGAGTTTTATAGACAAACAATAATTGTTTTGTTATATTTAGATATAAAATTGGAGGAAATTCATAAATATTTAATGGTCTCAGATCCAGATTGAAGTTGCTTTACGAAATACAGCTGTTCGTATTTTATTGTTATTCAAACTTTTGAAAGATTTCGTCCAAAATTAGAGAATTTGATGAATATTGAAAATTCTAAAAAAAAACGTGGAGTTATACTTTAAAATTAATGTTGCAAAATACCATTTTGAAATGGGTTTTTGCGTGGAATCTGACTTTTATAATTTATTTCATATATTTTAGATTAAAGGGTTAGGGTTAATGTAATGGATTGAAATTTAAATCCTCACAAATTACGCAGCTATTTGTTTTGACGATGAGTTAAGTTATGAATTCATTATAAATCACAGGGCTTTTCAAACCAACATAGAAAGCACACAGAAACGACTTTTTCGAGGCTTTGAGAGATCGTAAAGAGATCTGGCCAATTATGGTTTGGACCGCTCAATGGTCGCCGAACAATCTCCGTGTGTGTAAATGGGGCGTTACTAACTGTTTTTATCACGTACAAAGAATTTGTTTTTGTCTCTTATAGATTAATTGTTCATCAATGTCAGAAGAGTATATATACCAATTGCATTACAACCAGTTATAACTGGTAGTCCTGGTACGACATGGCATGTCGCAATGCGACATAATATAACAGAAGCAAGTTAGATCTTGCTTTGATCAGCTTTTATATAAATATATATTGTAGGAAATATTATATCTACGTTTTTTCTTTTGAAATGACACATATCTCATTCCGGTGTAGCATTACTTTCAGAATTTTTCACTCATGTCGTGACAACAATCTCAATGTGATAGAGGGAAAACGATAGGACAAGAAAATGATGGTATTAAAACGATCTAGAAATCAAATCGTAACGATGTTACAGAAATCTCGATGAAATATATAACGATGGAAATTAAATGATTGTGATTTGTCAGAAAGATAAGCGACAACAGTTTGTGCTTGAAATTTATCAAATACGCAGCTTTTTGTATTGACGATTGTTCAAGTTATTAATACAATCTGATTTACATAATTTTTACTGATGTCATGACAACAAATGATTGTGATGGGTCAGATAGAGAAGCGACAACAGAATTGAAAACAAAAATTAATAAAAATGAGGCAATAGAGAATAATTACAAGAAGAGTGACCTTATGCACCCGCATTGCTTTTAAAACGGAAAAAAAATTGTTTTTTGTTTATATTTCAGTGGATTTAATTTTAGTGGAATCACTAAATTATTTGTATTGCCTCCATAACTTGCGTTGCTAAGTTACACTATTTTCCTATGCTACCCTTTAAAAGTGATTGTTGCTTTTGTAAGCATTATTCAAAATTAAAGTACTTAAACAAGCTTCAAATTATTTTTACACTAAATTAAATTACACGTATACAGACTATTTCCAATATGGTTTTGCACTATATTCTAAGACGTTAAAATTGGGCACTCTTCTTGCTCCCTGCTTAACCCGCATCATTAATGGGTAGGAGAAGGACTGATTGGCTCGGTGTCAGTATAATTGACCGAGTGAAGTATCATGCAAAAATGTTTACGGCGTGATATTTCAATGAGACGGTACTCTAAAGTCGCCATAAGTGCGCACTGTAGCAAGCAGACACCGTCTTGGTATAACCTATACATGAGTTAAAGGGACGCTGACACAAAAGAAAGAAAGAAAGAAACAATCTATGGTTTTATTATACTAAATAATAACTTAATTCGTTTGGGGCGGTGTACTATTCTTATAATCCACCAAAAAGTGCAACATCAAAATATTACTTTTTAAATAAAAAAAATAATTTAAACCTTAAATATTACTATATGGGTCATTGTTTCTTTGTTATCAATTTTGTCAGCACCCGCTGTATTCACAAGTTATTGGCATGTATGCAGTTAAAAGAATAGAAACTTTACAAAAATAAAAAAATTAAATAACTACATTGAAACACATTACCCGACAAAACAGCTCTACGTGTAAATTCATTGAAAATTATCTTCCTTGTTTTGAGAGTTTTTGGAAGTCTATTCAGCATGTTTGATGAATAGTAAAATCACAGTTCTGCATCAAACCGTCCCTCACTATATATATTTTCCTTACTTGTCACCCAGGTAAGTCAGTGCGAGGTGAGGGACGGCTAATAGGTACATCATATTGATTTATAGCTTCAGGTGGAAATTCCAAGTCCCTAGGGTACTACGTATAGCTAACGTTCATCTATTTATAGTAACAGTGGAAATTCCAAAAATTGAAATTTATTTATATTAAGAAGATGTTTAATAACGTGTCAGAAAGAACATGAACATGACTTGGAAAGCACACTTGAAACATTTTTTACTTTGATTTGAGTAGTCCAATAAGTTATGCAGGACCAACTAAAATATTTTCATTTTTGCGAAAGGAAGGAAAAAACAAGGTGGTGTTACATGCCATTAGGCAATGGTTACAAGACGTGGACGCATACTTTCTTCAGCGTTCATTGAGATATAAGTTTAAGACCACAAGGGATTGACGCTGTATGGGATGTAGATTTAGCTGACGTGTCAAACATTTCCAAAGAAAACGGAGGAGTACGATACTTATTGATAGCCATAGATGTATTTTCACGATACTTTTGGGTTGTTCCCCTAAAGATTAAATACCACAGCTCGATAATAGATGGATGAAAGCAAATCTTCAACACAGGGCGAAAATGCAAGGAACTGCGATCCGACCCTGGAAGCGAATGGAAAAACAAGTGGATAGCACCTTTTTGCAAAAGGAGGGCGTTCATCATTATGTAACTTACAACGTTACACATGCTGATTATGCCGAAAGAGTCATCAGAACACTGAAAGTTATGATGTACCGCTAGTTTACACATACTCGCACATACCACTACTTAGATGTACTGAACGACTTTGTAAACAATTATAACCATCGTCCCCATCGATCGCTTGGTGCACCACATGGTATCAATGAGAACAACGGAGCTGTAGCATGGAAAGAGATGTATGTGGATGTTTTGAAACCATCGGTCAAAACTAGCAGGAAGCAAGTGAAACGCTTCAAGTTTAAAAAGGGTGATTGTGTAAAAATTTCACACAATAAACGTACGTTCCAGCGTGATTTTGAACAAAAATAGACAGAAGAAGTATTAGCTATAGAGACAAGATATTTACGTCAGGGCATGCCAGTATATAAGTGAGTAGATTATGACAATTCTTCTATTCAAGGCCCGTTTTATGGAAGTGAACTTCAAAAAGTTAACATAAGTAGAGATGATCTGTTTAAGGTAGAAAAGGTGTTGAAACGTCGCAAAAGAGGTGGAATTTCAGAAGTATATGTGAAATGGCAAGGTTATCCTAAAAAGTTTAATAGTTGGATACAAGAGAGTGATATTCAAAACCTATAAATAGAAGCAATATAACTGTAATTAATCAATTATAATCTAGCAGTGATGGAGTCAACATCGTGTCCAGAGTGCCACAAGAAATACTCTAGGAAGGATGTCATGTTGAGACACTTAAAAACAGTTCATGGTGCTAATTCTGAAATCACCAAAGAATATCCTAAAATCGGCGAAGCGTATCCACAAATCACTGAAGCATATCCGCCGCCACCGCCACCGCCACCGCCACCGCCACCGCCGCAGGAATATACGCCACCGCCGCCACCACCACCGCCACAGGAATATACACCACCGCTGCAGGAATATAAGCCGCTGCCTCCACCAGGATATACTCTACCGGTGCAACCTAAAATGTTCCGATTCAAACATCCATTCACCATGATAGTTGCAGGACCAACGTCTTGTGGAAAAACGAGCTGGGTTAAACAACTTTTAGAAAATGCATACAATATGATACAACCACCACCAGCGAGAATACTATGGATGTACAAAAGATGGCAACCGATGTATACCGTGTTGTTAGAAACTGTGTCCAATATTGAATTTATACAAGGATTACCAAATGAACTCCATTATGATTCATTTTTGAATACACAATATCCCACGTTAATCATTATTGATGACCTCATGAAAGATGCAACAGGAAACAATGACATATGTGAACTTTTTACAGAAGGTTCACACCATAGAAACCTCAGTGTTATTTGTTTGATGCAAAACTTGTTTTACAAAGGCAAAGAGAGCCGCACCATGAATTTAAATAGTCAGTATTTAATTTTGTTTAAAAATCCTCGAGATCAGCAACAAATTGCCATATTAGCTCGACAAATGTACCCAAACAAATGGAAGAAGTTTTTAGAAACATATCAAAGTGCAGTGGACGCACCATATGGGTATTTATTGATTGATCTGAAGCAAGACACTCAGGAATCGAACAGGTTAAAAACTGACATTTTCAGAAGAAGCACCGATGTACCCTATAAATACCCGTCGCCACCTGAAAATCGTCATTCTACTATCAACCGTCAAACAGTGAACATGGATGTTAAAACGCTCAGAACTAATGAATATCCACGTAGTTTTCAAATGAACAGTTATCAGCCAGCCACTGGAACTGGAGCACTCATGGATATTAATTCCGCTAAACATCCTGCGTGTGCAGATTGTGGTATAATATTTGCAACGCCCTATGACTTACAGAGACATGTTAAACATGGTTGTCCAATGGATGATGATAATGATATAGACACCAAACAGAAAGAACAGAAATGGATTGAATATGAAAATGATGATATGGAGCGTGATGATAGTGAAGACGAAGATGATGATGATGATGATGATGATTCTGGTTTTACAACATTAATTAATGAAGTATATGAAGCCAATGATAATCAGTATCAGAAGAAAGTAGGTCAGCTGATGGATGACATGTCAGAAAAAGAAGCTCGCGAAGAGGCCGATGAAGTCATGTTACCAAAGAACAGACTACTTTTTATAAAACGATACCAGACACTTCTGATTCAGTTATTTGTTCTACAGAAGAGCCAATTACATCGGGATGTAATATCAGATATAAAAGAACTTGTGACAGACAATTCTATGAATGTAGCAAAAGCCACTGCAAGAGTGTTGAAGCAAAATAAATACAAATTTGATGTCTTATTTGAAGCCGAAGAGGAAAGTGATCATGAAAACACAGAAGACAGCGAAGAAGAAGACAATGATCATAGTGGCTCTGAATAACATTTCATATTTAGCGATCGCTTTTTAATGTAAGGTCGACATGTGGATGGTTCTCCGACCCATTGTTGATCCGATAACGGGGACAATAAATTGTATATATCACATGTTGTGTATTTGTTTTATTTTGTTGTTGTATAAACGGGACAAAATGAAAAATAAGAATTGCTATAGAATATCACAGATCATAAGAATATTGCAAACAAGAACTTAAATGCGTTCACTACAACCAACACAAATCAGGGAAATGTAATTTACGTGAAGAGGAACATATGACATAAGACAGACTTGTGCATCCATATAATGAACACAAAAAAACATATTATTAATATTATATATTTTTCTTTATTCAAATATGAACAAAATCAATTTTAAGATAACAGTACATGTTTATACTAATAACATCATGGTAATATATTTACATTAAATATTTATACATAAAGAACAAGATAGAAATGGTTCATATAGCTGGTGCAATCATCTCCTGCGCTTTATAATGACCAAGAGCTAATGTTTCGATGCCAGAATCAAGAACGAATCGTTTTGTGTCATAAGGACTTAAAGTTGTTTTATTAACAGTGACACTATAAAGTTGATGACTATAACTTCTTATAGTGTTCATTTTATGAATCATCGAACAATGCTCCATCAAAGACTTTTTATATACGTCATGTTTTAATTGTTTATCTATAACGCATTTCTTGACACCTTTTGCTGCTTTTTTCTGTTTCCCCTCGTACAACAAACTATACATCTTAGGTCTTAGTCCTACAAACTCTTGAATTGGGTTACCTCCGCATTCATCTTTCATCTTGCCCAATACTTTACAATTTGTCTTACTGAATAGATAATGATCCTTGTCAAAATTACTTGTATCAAAGCGATGCAAGTCATCATACATGTCTTGATAAACGTCGGCAGTTTCAATCTCATAGCACAACGAGTCAGTGTCAGTAAACAATAACTGTGCTTTATCCCCATACTTTGCTTTGATGACATCGTAATGAAAGTTGTACATTAACAACTTTGACAAGTCCAAAATACAGAACCCAGCATAGATAGGCTTGTTTAAAACAATATTTGTTTTCTTCAAATTAACAGCCACTAAATCTTTATTAAAAATTTTAAATGATTGAAAATTGGGTTTTGCACACACTTTTTTAAATCTCTTTGGCGTATGGACCAACTCTACATTTACTCTTTTCCTCATATTTTCTATAGTTTTGCCGAAAATTGAGTTTACCATTAGTTTCCAAAAATCCTTCTCGAAGTCGCTTTGAGCACATTTTCTCTTTTCTGTGTTAAAATCAATGTACGGTTTTAACCATGCTGACTGCGTAAATTCAATGACACGATGAATGTTAGTTAGAGTTAACCCTCGAGCCAGATAGTATTTCAAATTTCGGTAATGGATGACATAATGTGACTTGGGTGACAAATTTGGAACAAGCTTTTTAGCAGACTTTCCTTTAATTTTCAGTTTTTCTTTGAGGTTCAAAGTGTGTTTAGATAGCATGTCATCTGTGATAATCATACTTTCAGGGGCTAATGGATAGTCACTATCCATGTCATGCATGTGTACAGGGTATTCTAAGTCTACTTCGAGAATGTAACCCGTTTCAGCATCATCAGCTATTTTCGTCACATCTAATTTCTCTATCTCATCTGGGGTTAGCCATGCAAAGTCTCGTTCTGGTAGGGGTTCAGACATACTTGTGCCATACAGGTTATTCATATCTAGATATGACAACCAAGTGGTTTTTTGTGAGGGATCAAAACCCGGCACTTGTGGATTGTTTGCCTTAGCATACTTTTTGGATATCATGGATACGCCCCCACGAATTCCCTTTTCTATCATCAACACCATGTCAATATCATCAAGTAACTGAAGCTTTACACCTGTCATTTTAAGCATAGCATCCCAGGAAAGGGAGGGTGATGTGTGATAGTGCATGGGGTCTAGGTCATAAGAGTCTAAACAAATACTTCGAAAATTTTCGAATACATCCGACAATAGCAGAACATCCGTCTTTAAATAGAGATCATGATACTGTCCAAAGTTTGACATTTCAAATGTGTTCCATACTAACTGAGCATGCAAGTAATCCTTGTCCGATATGTCGGAATCCGACAATTTATTATAGAATTCAGTTTGCTGGGGTAGTTTTGCATCTGAAAATTTGTCAGCCGACGTGAGATAATCGTAAGGAAATACCCCTTTACGCAATAATAAATTACATTCTTTTTCTCTAGGGTGATGCTTGGATAGATTTTTGAATTTGATGGATCCTTCCTTAGCTAAGTTATCTACCAAAGTATTTAGGGGTGCATTTAAAAACATAAGGGAATCTATGAAACGTAGATTACCTAACTGGAATGATATGTATTTTTCCATATTGTTTGGTATGCATGACAAAGTCTTTTGCTTAATTTTACCCGCAGATTCCATCATTAAGTGAGAATCATAACCCCGGAGATTGTGAAACAATACAGGAATATAGAAACGTGACTGTTGCGAATGGGTATTTTTAGCCTGTCGAAATTGAAATTGAAAATTACAGTTAGAATGACAAGCATTCAAGTAATCGCCAGATAAATGGTCGTGATTTCTAACCTTATCTGCGCCTAATTCTTTTTGACATATTCCACATTGTGTGGCATCTTGAAATTTGCGCTCTTGTTCTTTTGTTAAAATCATGGGTTCAACTGTGTTTAATATAGAGTTAATATTCTCCTCTTCCTCTAATAAAGCTTTGAAAAACGTGTCCATGACATTTGGGCCGCGGTACACGGTGGCCGGTTTTGATAATTCATCATGTGTACATTTGACCATGTAACAGAAACCTGATGGTTCGTGTTTTTGATAAGATGTTGTAAACGACTTATCGGGGTTTGGTTCGCATGTAGATATAGGAAGAGTGAAACTCTCAAAGTCCGCATATATAACAAATGGCACCTTTAATTGGTTTTTAATATTATTGAATTCAACCCATTGTCTTTCTTCTTGTTTAGGAAAACTAAGTTTTTGAGGACCATGAGGTGAACAATAAGGAACGTGCTCATCTAATAAGACTGCAGTAGTATAGCCATGCAAACAATAGTTACAGTAATGTGTTTGACCATCATGAGCAGTTCGGTCACCTAACAAGCGGCTCAAATTTCTAATAAGACAAAAATGCCTTCTGTCCCCTTTTGAAAATAGCAACAGGTTTACATGATGTGACATGCCACGGTGTAATGTGATTTGTAAAGGATATACTTCATTATTTTCTAAGCCAAAAACATTAATTGATATGTTGTTTCTAATTTCAAAAGCCGGTATCTGAGAAAGAGAAATTGGAAATTCCAATCCGTCTGTTTTTAACAAATGTTCATACTGAACGTAATTCAAAACGCGATCAGGATTGTCAGATCTACTGACTGAGTGTATCGAGGCAATTACAGACCAAATAAAACATTTCTGATCATCGTTTTTTATGTTTAGGACAGCCTTTTTCTTTTGAATTTTGGGTGGGAGTGGTATATAACTACTACCTTTTAGGGGTAAGTACTCGGCTGTACTTACTTCCATTCTTATTATTGTATCGATCGACCAACCACTTCCATCCCTCTCAAAGTTTTGGTATGCAGTGTGTATGTGTTGAAAAGCGTCAGCCATTTGTTCTTTGATTTGCGATGCGTTTGTGCATGTTAAACTAATCGATCTAAAGGTTGGTTCGGCATATACAGCTTCATTGTTTTGATTATATTTAACGAATTTTACAAATAACGTCATGAACCATTTCATACCTTTGATATGAGTTAACCTATCCATCAATATGTTTTTTATGTAAGATTGGTTGTCTACAAAGAATTGTAGTATGTCCCAGATATTTCCCGGATTGGGTTCCAATGTTTGTACTTCTACAGTTTCCTCTAGTGCTGATGTAATGGCTCCTCCTCGTTGGTTCCTGCTGATCCATGTCTCCCTTCTATTTACACAGCGATCGCAAACATTTGTTTTCTTGCTATAGAATCTTTCGGGAAGAGGCCTGTGACACCAATTACATTCACGGCCTTGCTCACCGCAAGTTTGACAAAACTTTTTCCCTGGCAAAAGTGATTTATTTTGTGTACACCATATACATGTTCCTGTCTCACTAGAGTTGTCTTTTATTTGCCCATTACATGTGTCGCTATCACAAACATTGTTTGAAATTCTTGATCGTTTCGGTGGTATGTTTTCATCACTTTCTGGTACGTATTTTCTTTTCATTATTGTTTTCTCGTGTGACTTTAAGTGTCGGTCATAATTATCCTTCCTGTTAAATTTAAAATGGCAAACTGGACATTCTCGCTCCGACTGGTCTCCGTGAAATGTTCGTTGATGGCGCAGTAAGTGCTGTCTCTGTTTAAAATGTTTACCACAAGTGTTACATGTGTTTTGTTTACATTCCTGTCGTTGAACCGTGGGGGTTGAAAGTTCATTGGCGAGCAACGTTATACGACGAAGGTTAATTTCATCATCTAAGGAAAGATTGTGATTGGCAATCCACTCATCTAAATCCTTCACGGACTGCTTACTGTACATATCGCTTCGATTCATCTTAACACAATATATTGTAAGGAAATCGTCTGCTAGCGCGGGTACATACGCTCACGGTAAAATTATTCACGGTCACAGTTCACATATATAATCTAAAATGTATACGCAGTGTTAAAACGTTGTTGTGCGTATTGACGATAGAATTAGAATAAACGATGGCGGACAATGCATTCACATATATATACTATTTCATTGGAATTTCCATTGTTACTATAAATACATGAACGTTAGATATACGTAGTGCCTTAGGGAGTTGGAATTTCCACTGTTACTATAAATACATGAACGTTAGCTATACGTAGTGCCCTAGGGAGTTGGAATTTCCACTGTTACTATAAATAGATGAACGTTAGCTATACGTAGTGTCCTAGGGACTTGGAATTTCCACCTAAAGCTATAAATAAATATGATTCACCTATTAGCCGTCCCTCACCTCGCACTGACTTACCTGAGGGACAAGTAAGGAATATATAGTGAGGGACGGTTTGATGCAGAACTGTCATTTCCTATTCATCAAATCAGTTAGGAAATCAACCCGTGTTAAGAAGAAACCAAAATGGATGCAGACAGGTGAATTTATCTTAGAACAACAGACATTAAATAGTCATATGAAACCAACACTAGAACCAGATTGGATGCCTAAAGCTAAGTATATAGAATCACTGATGGGTAAGACTTCTGATCCATTTGTATCATCGAGACTTCTCGATACACTTATAGGAATAATGCAAAGGAAATACTAGTAAGAAGTTATATCGGATCGACAGTTTCATGTCGAGGACGACATTTTTAAAGTGGGGGGTGTATGTGGCACAGTCGTATTTTATGTTATTTGTTTCAGGAACAATTCTTTTCAGAAACTTTGTTTTTAGATTCATTTTATTAATTTGTTAAAACAATATAATTATCATCCGCGTAGCGCATTTCTTGCTAGCGTCGTTGCGTTTTGTGTTTTGAATGTTCGCGCACGTGGTAATATATGTTTATATGTTTTGTCTTTTACCTGATTTCTAAATATAACTTGACTGACCAGACCGGACTGACCACTCGGACATCACATGACACTTTTCCCGCG
>JAUMGZ010184650.1:0-13706 GCA_032359645.1 Pododesmus macrochisma
AATGACCTGTAGTTACAATACAATGACCTTATGACCTGTAGTTACAATACAATGACCTAATGACCTGTAGTTACAATACAATTACCTAATGACATGTAGTTACAATACAATGACCTAATGACCTGTAGTTACAATACAATGACCTTATGACCTGTAGTTACAATACAATGACCTAATGACCTGTAGTTACAATACAATTACCTAATGACATGTAGTTACAATACAATGACCTAATGACCTGTAGTTACAATACAATGACCTTATGACCTGTAGTTACAATACAATGACCTAATGACCTGTAGTTACAATTAGACCTAATGACCTGTAGTTAAAATTAGACCTAATGACCTGTAGTTACAATACAATGACCTGCAAATACAATACAATGACCTTATGACCTGTAGTTACAATTCAATGACCTGTATTTACAATACAATGACATAATGACCTGCAGTTACAATACAATGACCTAATGACCTGTAGTTACAATACAATGACCTAATGACCTGTAGTTACAGTTACATCAACAACTAACTATGCATCTGTGTTTTTCTCCAATTGAATTTAATAATAAGAAGAAATAGGATCAATCGAACAAAGGCTTTTTTAAATGCCCGTCTCCCTTTGCTAGTTAATTCTGGCTATGATATTTTGATGAAGCTTTTGTTTGTTGTCAATAACTTTTGTTCTGTTGATCCTAATTCTTCTTGTTTCAAAATTTGTCAATTGGTCTAGAATTAGCAACGACTAGGGTTAAATTGTTGACAGTTTGATACAGGAGTTTAAGTCCAGATGATCTACTGCTAGAATTAATGGACTAGGACACACATATTTCAAACTTTGTATTCTTAAATGATACTTACTTTACTTTCTGTTTTGTTCAAATTGTAACTGCGCCAACCCGTCCATTTCAACATAGACTTATAATGAGTACAGTGCCCATGTAGCAATCCAGACTTTGTGGTTTGTAATGGCTGACTTTGTTTAATTAATGCTTATCGTCATTTCCAGATTTTTAAACGATAATTTGACAAAAATAAAAGGATAAACCAAACGATAGGATATAATTGTCGCTGTTGCAAGGCCCATTGATTTTTTTTCTAAATTGATATTATATATTTCTTCTCAGGGACACCGCGAAACACCCATTTAGGTGTTGTTTATAAGAGAGTGGATTTTCGTGCAGAGGTTGCTGTTCTCACAAGAAAAGTCAAGGTCGTAGGGCAGCTTAAGGACGGCGAGGATGAACACGGTGGGCATATAAAGGTAAACAATTATTAGAATTTTAGCAATCATAGAACAAAACTTCTAGATCACTAGAAATTAATTCACTGTTGCAAAACGTGAATAAGAAATGAAATTGGAACATATCAGCGGGTGGCACACGTGAAGCACTCCTTGGAGAACCCCTGGTATCGATTCTAGTTTTTAATAGAAGTTCGTGATGTTTCCCTTCATCAGTTAATAATTGTATTTTGTTCTTTTTTTCTGTGTGCGTCTTTCGTTATTGTATTTTAAAATTGAAATGTTTGTTAATATAGCATTTGCTTCCAAACACTTGTTATGCTTAACTTTTCCCGAGGAACAATTGCTGTACGTGTGTGTGGCACGTCTTCATTTATTCCTGATTCATAACGTTTTGCCAGTTATTTTTAAGTTTCGGACCTAAGAAGATACAGTTTCATACGGATCTGTATTCTAAATTGTTGTATTTGATACATATTTTGACTCTTTCTCTCTTTATCGTAAGGTAGTCAGTCAGTCAGTCAGGAGCCTGCCTGTCTGCCTGTCTGTCTGTCTGTCTGTCTGTCTGTCTGTCTGTCTGTCTGTACTATTTAATTCTATATAAGTTATAACGTCACCTTTGCTGATGAGAACTTGGTTGTTCGAAACACGTGTCTAGAGGAATGCGTTTAAAATTTCCTTTTTTGACTATGCGCACATTTTAAATTTTGGCAAGACAATTTTGAGTTATTGTTTGGTTGTTTTCTTTACTACAAAAACCATTGTGATTTCCCCCCACCAACCTTTGGCTCTGTAGCTTTAATTTACAGGAGTCTTGTCTATTCCTAATGACGACTGCTTCGAAGCAAGATCTGGGGTACGGGACGGGGGTGTCTAAAACGGAGTATTTGCCCTTTCCTCTTATAAATATAATATTTATCGGAGGCATGTTTCAGATTGCATTTTTGTATATTTATGTCCATCATTACCATCGTGATTTTTACCTCCTCCGCTTTTTAGCTGAGCTATAGTCTTCATAACTCTTCCGTCGTCGTCCGTCGTCGACGTAAACTTAACATTTTCGACTTCTACTCCCAAACCACTGGGCCAATTTCATCCAAACTTAGCAGGAAGTATCCCTAGGAGAAGGGGATTCTAATTTATCAAATGAAGGGGCTTGGCCCCCAGGGGGCGCCACTAGGGGCGAAAAGGGGAAATTTTGACAAAAATTCAAAACTTTCTTCTTATAAACTAGAAGGCCTAGAAGTTAATGCTTTGGTATGTAGTAACTTTAGGGCACGGAGAACCAAGTTTTTTCAAGGCGTGACCCTGGGGTCAAAAATAGGTTACGCGTTTTTGGGTCAAACTTCAAGACTATATATATAGCAACTCTGTTTACTTTCACATTTTCAGCTTCTTTTCCCAAACCACAAGACCAATTTCATATATATATATGGTAGGAAATATCCTTAGGGGAAGGGGATTCCGATTTGTTCAAATGAAAGGACTGGGCCCCCAGGGGCACCATAAAGGGGAAAATTTGACAAAATTTCAAAAAATCTAATAAACTAGATGGCCTAGAGCTTAATGTTTTGGTTTGTATTAACTTTAGGGCACGGAGAACCAAGATTGTTCAAGGCGTGACCGTGGGGTCCAAAATAGGTTACGCGTTTTGGGGTCAAACTTCAACACTATGGCAAATATGTTAACTTTTCACATTTTCGACTTTTTGTCCAAAACTGTTTAACCAATTTTATCAAAATTTGGTTGAAGTCATCCCTAGGGGAAGGGGTTCAGATTTGTTCAAATGAAGGGTTTGTTCCCCAGGGGTGCCTTTTCGGGGCCCAAATGGGGGAAAATTTGACAATTTCAAAAAATCTTTTTGTTAACTTGAAGGCCTATATAATGCTTCGGTTTAAACATGAAGTAGCTTTAGGGCATGGGGAACCAAGTTTGTTCAAGGCGTGGCCCTGGGGTCAAAAATAGGTTTCGCTTTTTTGGGTCAAAGTTCAACACTATATTTTATAGCAGGTATGTTTACCATACACATTATAGACTTCTTTTCTAAACTACTTGGCTACTTTCATCCAAACTTGGAAGAAGGCATCCCTACTAGACGGGGATGCAGCTTTGTGATGATGGGACAATTGGTGCTCATATCAACTACAGACATTATAACTGATGTTTCGCCACGTAAATCTTGTAAAATTATCAAATCTCAAAAACAGTTGATCCCATTTCAATCAATTTAGTAAGAACTATCTTGTATAAAAACAGGTGAGCGCTTCAAGGCCCTTTGGGCCTCTTCATTTGGTTTGCAGCTTTGATTTACCGAGGTCTTGTCTATTCTAAATTCATTTTTTCCAAAGTGTACACATAAGAAGGTTGCTTCGAAGAAAGACCTGGAATTCAGGACGAGGGTGTCTCACACAGAGTATTGGCGTTTCCTTGAATGTTTCAGCTTGAGTTTTAAATTATGTGTTGTTTCTTTTTTAAAATTTAAACTTGCAAACTGAAACGGAAAAAAACAAATGAATGTTATTCCTAAAAATAACGATAAAATCTGTGTAAGAATACCTCGACCAAGATTAAAGATTTAGCTGCGATAAAACCTGTGTAAGAATACCTCGACCAAGATTACAGATTTAGCTGCAATAAAACCTGTGTAAGAATACCTCGACCAAGATTACAAATTTAACTGCGATAAAACCTGTATAAGAATACCTCGACCAAGAGCTGCGATAAAACCTGTGTAAGAATACCTCGACCAAGATTACAAATTTAGCTACGATAAAACCTGTGTAAGAATACCTCGACCAAGATTACAAATTTAGCTGCGATAAAACCTGTATAAGAATACCTCGACCAAGATTACAAATTTAGCTGCGATAAAACCTGTATAAGAATACCTCGACCAAGATTAAAGATTTAGCTGCGATAAAACCTGTGTAAGAATACCTCGACCAAGATTACAAATTAAGCTGCGATACAGTCACACCCAATTGTTTTTTTTTTATTTATTTGGGTTTAACGTCCTTTAAATTCATGTCTAAGTAGTATCAACAGTGTCTACTTGTGACATTGCGCACTGAAGGACTTTATAGTGTTGTCTAACTGAAAGATCACGCCGAAGGCACATTGACATGATACATCACCCGGTCATATAATCCTGACACCAGCTCAACCAGCAGTCCTTCTACCCCGAAACACTGAGTGCGTAGCAAACTGAGAATATTACCTTATTTTAACGTCTTAGGTTTGAACCCTAGAGAACCTGATCACAAAGCGAACGCTCTACCAAAGAACCACCGCGCAGATTCGCCGTCAAATGACGCTAAAGAGAAAAAAATGGGAAAGACAAGACCTAGAAAACAACTGTCGTAGAGTCATGAAACCCCGACGGTTGAAACATGTTCCAATTCAATAACATTTGTGAGGACATTTTATTTCCTTTGCTTTTATGAAGTTACTAGCTTTAAATACGTGTTTTGATTAATTAGATTCTATTTATAACTACAGGCACTTAAAGGCAACAGGAAGATGAGTATCTCAAATACAGAACTCAAACACATGGGCCAAGCCAAAAGCAAAGGTAAATACCAATTTATACATAAAACTTAGTCTTAATACTCCGTGCTTTTATCATAATGTGTAAGTCTTTAGTCGGTCCGCATGATTAACAAGTTTTAAAATTCGTTATGAATTTATTTAATTCTTCTTATTCTGAACTGTTTGATGCGGTTGCTGTTGGTTTGTCAGCGTCTTTTTTCTGTGAACTCACCTTTTTTTTTTTATAATTTATTCTTTTTAACGTCAAGTTGTTTCAAATCATACAGTTGTGTATACACGTATGCAGAATGTCGGGCATACTGCATTCTAAGCTTGATCTAAAAATAGACTTTAATCGCCACAACTATATTTTATCGCTATGAAAAAAATATAACATGCGACGGTCAAATCCAATGTCGCGGAAAACCAACATTTAAAATGCATCCTTTTGTGTTATCACTAACATTAGCGACATCATAATATTTCATTTGTGTTTTCGTCTAGACATGTTTCTTTGATTAATTAGGACTGAACTTTACTTCTAGAATACTTCACCTTTATTGTGACAAAAAAGCAAAAAGAAACTTAAATATATAACGGGAAAAGAAGCGGCGACAGGAAAGGGAAATTTAAGCAATAGGAATAGTATAAAAAAGAAGGAACCCATTAAAACGTGCTTCAGCCTACTCCTTTATCGTGCTTGACCTTTATCGTGCTTAACATTGGGACCTTTATCGTGCAATTGTGTCAAACATACCTGTGCCGCTGAAGGAAGGGACGATCTTTGCCGACGTCCAACCTTTTACCTATCTAGTTAAGAAGCTTGTTTATTAAACATGCATAGTGCATCATTTTAGAATGATAAAAACAAAATTAATGCATTTTATTTTTTAGGACATTATCCAATACATTTCCATCTGAATGAAGAGACTGGAAATCCAAAGGTTTATCAGAACTCGATACATCACAGCTACGCCAGATGTATTGTTGTTCACTTTACTCACAATGTGTTGGTAAGATTCATTGTTATACTGGTCTTTAGTCCATCTGGACCAAAGGTCCAATGTGGACTTTTCTCATAGAAATCCCGTCCGTCGTCCTTCGTTAACTTTTCACATTTTCTACTTCTTCTCCTAAACCACTGGATCCACTTCATCCAAAATTGGTAGGAAGCATACCCTTCCTTGGGAAGCCGCTTCAATTTTGCGAAGAAAAAGGGGCTGGGCCCCACAGAGGCCCCCTGAGTGGGCAAAAAGAGGTAAAATTAGGTACATATTTAAAAATCTTCTTCTCACGAACCATCGGTCCGATTGCTTTCATATTTGGTATACATAATTCTTTGGACAATGTTAACAAAGTTTGCAAACGAAAACAAAATCTGTTCATAAACGACCACTAGGGGGCGCTTCACTTAACATGGTTCGTCATGCCCTAAAGTTACTTAATACCAAAGCATTAGGCTCTAGACTATTTAGTTTATCAAAAGAAGATTCTTAAATTTTTTGAAATTTTCCACATTCGGACCCCCCAAAAGGCGCCCCCTATGAGTCAAACCCAATCATCTTAGCAAATCTGAACCCCCTTCCCCATACGGATGCCTTTTACCAATTTTCAATGAAATTGGTCCAATGGTTATGGACTAAAAGTCGAAAATGTGAAATGTTAACACATTTGCCATAGTGTTAAACTTTGACACAAAAATGCGTAACCCATTCTTGACCCCAGGGTCACGCATTGAACAAACTTGGTTTGCCATGCCTTAAGGTAACAATATATCAAAGCATTAAGTCTTAGACCTTCCAGTTTATTAGAAGATGTTTGAAATTTTGTCAAATTTCCCCCCTTTTAGCCCCCTAGAGGCGCCCCCTGGGATACTTCTTACCAAGTTTGGATGAAATTGGTTCAGTGTTTTGGGAGAAGAAGTTGAAAATGTGAAAATATATTGACGACGACGGACGACAACGAACATGATTTGTATGGGAAAAGTCCACTTTGGACCTTCGGTCCAGATGGACTAAAAACGAGACGGAGTTCTTGCATTGCATTAACGGGGAAGCTAGGCTAACTATACGAAGATAAACACATTAACTGAGACTAACATTGATCATTTCGCTTTGTTTTGCTATCTGTCGTTTTTTTTGAATCTATGAAAATACAAACTTACCTCGAAAACAAAATCTAAATAGGCAGAACAAATATATGTGCCAGAAAAAATAGTGTGCAATTTCATGTTTTAGAGTCAGTGGTAAATCTAAATCTTTTAATGTTGCTGACTTTAACTAAGATCTTAGCTCTTTCCTCTTATATATATATTACTTTTATTGGTGGCATCTTTCAATTTGCAATTTTTTTTATTGTTACCCTAGGTCTTCAGATATCTATACATTGCTTTTATGAATATTGTGTTTCCTCCACAGGTTAAAAACAACGTTTGTTTCGATACCCTTGGGCACGCTTTCTTCCTTGAAGATGGAAGCGAAGAAGGTGCTATTTTTGAGGGTAACTTTGGAGCAGGACAAGTGGCTCCTAAGACACACCCTAAACTTATTACAACAGACAGGTATAGCAGAAACATTACACACGCTTAACTTATTACAACACACAGGTATAGCAGAAACATTACACACCCTAAACTTATAACAACGGACAGGTGAAGCAGAAACATTACACACGCTTCACCAATTCCAACATTCAGGTATAGCAGAAACATTACACACGCTTAACTCATTCCAACAGACAGGTGGGGCCGCGGTGGCCTAGTGATTAAAGTCGCCGACTAGTTCGATCCCCGTCCGAGGCGTGTTAGTGTGAAAAAGTTGCCAGTGACTTACCGTAGGTCGGTGGTTTACTCCGGGTACTCCGGTTTCCTTCACCAGTAAAACTGGCACGTCCGTAAATGACCTTAGCTGTTGATCGGACAATAAGCCCTTAATACAAACAAACAAACAAACCAACATACAGGTATAGCAGACACATTACACACGCTAAACTCATTCAAACAGACATGTGCAGCAGAAACATTACAAACGCTCAACTTATTCAAACAGGCAGGTGTAGCAGAAACATTACACACACTTAACTCATTTAAACATACAGGGGTAGCAGAAACATTACACACGCTTAACTCATTCCAACAGACAGGTATAGCAGAAACATAACACACGCTACAGTCAATCCAACAGACAGATATAGCAGAAACATTACACACGCTTAACTCATTCCAACATACAGGTATAGCAGAAACATTACACACGCTAAACTCATTCCAACAGACAGGTATAGCAGAAACATTACACACGCTACAGTCATTCCAACAGACAGGTATAGCAGAAACATTACACAAGGCTATAGTTCATCTATTAAAAATTGCATTGACTATATTAGTGCGTACAATGTAAAGTAGTTAATGCGAAAAGCTAAGACGATATTCAAAAGTCGTCAATCTATGGACATGGGCAAACAAAAAGAAAACGTGGGACGCACACAGAAAAAAGAACCAAATATACATGTATTAACTAAAAAAGGAAACATCACGAACTTTTATTAAAAAAACTAGAAGCGAAACCAGGTGTTCGCGATATGGTAAGCTTTCACCTGCTACACGTGTGTCATCCGCCCGATGTTGCAGTGTCATTTCGATGTATGGTAACCCTTTCCACAGTAAAACGAGCAACATAAAGACATTCTACGGTAAAAGACAAATGGATTAGGCAATTATTCATCTATTGAAAGTTGCGTTGTCTGTTTTATTGCGAACAATGTAGAATCATTCTATCGTAAAAGACCAATAAATAAGGCCGATACTGGTTTGTTGATCAGAACAACATGTAGACGGTAATGTACAATGTCCGTTATCAACGGAAACCGAAACCTTAAAATTAATATTTAATCTTTATGATACCCCTCTAAACCTCCCTTTTTAATTCTTTTTTTATCTTTTTAAAAAAAACCAAGATGAGTGTTATATCAACAGAACAAAAATAATGACAAACCAACAACAGAAAATTGTCGAAGATGTATGTTGCGACTTTTCAATTGACTAATCAATTTGTAGCAAATACAATATTACTAACTGCGGCTTGCCTCTCGTGATATTAATAATTGCCATACACCGAAATGACATGTGTTGGAAATGCTTACCATATCGCGAGCACCTGGTTTCGCTTTTAGTGTGTTAATAGAAGTTCACGATGTTCCCTTTTTTAGTAATTAAATGTTTATTTGGTTATTATGTCTGTGTGCGTCCCACGTTTTCCTTTTGTTTGCTCATATCCATGGACTTACGGCTTTTAAATATCGTCTTGGTTTTCGTATTTACTGCTTTAAAACACAATGTCTCACAGAATTTTTTTGTGTGCTTGGGGGAGCCAAAAGTGGTCGGTGGAAACCTAAATCTCAACACAAAAGTCATCCTAAATAATATTTTATAAACGTTCAAGTGTACAATAATTTGTTAAAGCAATAAATGTTTGATGTCAGTTGATTGACTTTCTACAATTATCTATTGACAGTAAGCCTGCCACATTTTACATAACAAATCCAACGGCAAAGATAATAGATAATGCAGCCGGTGGGGGTGCGGTAAGTTTTTGCTGTTTTAGAATTAAAATTTTGATAAATATAAGCATCATTTTCCTTATCATAAGTGTTGTTCACAACGTGTATTTGTTAACAGCGAATTTTGAAAAAATTAATGAAGTATCTTATATTTTAGATGGTCTTTATTATTTCTTAAAGTAGAACTCAACAAATTAAATTTCTTTACGATTAATTGAAATGATATTTTACTTGATTCTCTTTATCCTTTTCACATATTTTAGTTCTTGACAGAACAACTAAAGAAGACTAATGGTCGGCTTTCAATATTCTTATTGATGAACTATAACTTTTTTCCAACTTTATATTCGTTTTCTTAGTCATCAGTACCTTTGATTTAGGTGTTCGTGGATAAAATTATTCTTTCGACCCATAACATTTTTATACATTTTATGCTGCTGAATTTCAGGGAGACGGATATTGGTTCATAATTCCTGATCTACCTACCGGTCCATCTAGGCAATCAACAACATATACCAAGAATCAAATGCAACGCACAAAGATAGCAGAATTCAAGAACAATGCTGCTCATTCATACATGAGGGTAATTATTATTTTATTATTCATTATTGTAATTTTATTATTTCACATTAATAAATGAACCTTGTTTATTTTCTTTATTCAAAATACTAGATATATGGCGTATCATAAAGATCAACTTGTTTACACGTATATGCAAACCTTCGTATCGAAAGCTTATATATATGTGTGTGTGTGTGTGTGTGTGTGTGCGTGTGTGTGTGTGTGTGTGTGTATTCAGGAAAACCAATAGGATGATATTATATCTACGTTTGAATTAGTTTGTCTATATTATCCTGTTTTGTAGAATGGATTACGAATTATGGAATCATTACTTGAAACTAACAAAGATAATGTTGTGGATGTTAAGACTTCTTGGTCAAATTCATATGAACCACTTAGTGATCCCACTGATAAAGCTTCCGATCCTACAGCGGCTGTGATCGACATGTTTACAGGTAAGTGAACAATGCTGTTACGTTTATGTAGTTTCTTTACAATTTACACGTGTTCATTTGTATCTCACACTGGTCATTGCCCGACGCCCCGAAATTTTGCATTTTTTTCTTATTTTCTGACAAAATTCCCGGCAAATTAGCAAATATCTGAGTGCACAGATCACATATCTGTGTGCGACAGAACAAATATATGTGTGCACGGAACAAATATCTGTGTGCACAGAACAAATATATGTGTGCACGGAACAAATATCTGTATGGACAGAACAAATATATGTGTGCGACAGAGCAAATATCTGTGTGCGACATAACAAATATATGTGTACACGGAACAAATACATTTTTGTGTATCTGTATGGACAGAACAAATATTTGTGTGCGTCAGAGCAAATATATGTGTGGACAGAACAAATATCTGTGTGCACAGAACAAATATCTGTATGGACAGAACAAATATCTGTGTGGACAGAACAAATATCTGTGTGCACAGAACAAATATCTGTATGGACAGAACAAATATCTGTGTGCGACAGAACAAATATATGTGTGCGACAGAACAAATATCTGTGTGGACAGAACAAATATCTGTGTGCACAGAACAAATATCTGTGTGCACAGAACAAATATCTGTGTACGACAGAACAAATATCTGTGTACGACAGAACAAATATATGTGTGCGACAGAACAAATATCTGTGTGGACTCTGTGTGCACAGAACAAATATCTGTATGCACAGAACAAATATCTGTGTGTGACAGAACAAATATCTGTATGGACAGAACAAATATCTGTGTGCGACAGAACAAATATCTGTATGGACAGAACAAATATCTGTGCACGACAGAACAAATTTCTGTGTGTACAGAACAAATATCTGTGTGCGACAGAACAAATATTTGTATGCGACAGAACAAATATCTGTGTGCACAGAACAAATATCTGTATGGACAGAACAAATATCTGTATGCGACAGAGCAAATATCTGTGTGCGACAGAACAAATATCTGTATGCGACAGAGCAAATATCTGTGTGCGACAGAACAAATATCTGTATGGACAGAACAAATATATGTGCACGACAGAACAAATTTCTGTGTGTACAGAACAAATATCTGTGCACGACAGAACAAATATCTGTGTGCGACAGAACAAATATCTGTGTGCACAGAACAAATATCTGTATGCACAGAACAAATATCTGTGTGCGAGAGAACAAATATCTGTATGCACAGAACAAATGTCTGTGTGCACAGAACAAATATCTGTATGCACAGAACAAATATCTGTGTGCGACAGAACAAATATCTGTATGGACAGAACAAATATCTGCGTGCACAGAACATATATCTGTGTGCACAGAACAAATATCTGTATGCACAGAACAAATATATGTGTGCGACAGAACAAATATATGTATGGACAGAACAAATATCTGTGTGCGACAGAACAAATATCTGTGTGCACAGAACAAATATCTGTGTGTACAGAACAAATATCTGCGTGCACAGAACAAATATCTGTATGCACAGAACAAATATCTGTGTGCGACAATACAAATATATGTGTGCGACAGAGCAAATATCTGTATGGACAGAACAAATATCTGTGTGCACAGAACAAATATCTGTGTGCGACAGAACAAATATCTGCGTGCACAGAACAAATATCTGTGTGCGACAGAACAAATATCTGTATGCACAGAACAAATATCTGTGTGCACAGAACAAATATCTGTGTGCACAGAACAAATATCTGTGTGCACAGAACAAATATCTGTATGCACAGAACAAATATCAGTGTGCGACAATACAAATATATGTATGCACAGAACAAATATCTGTGTGCACAGAACAAATATCTGTGTGCGACAGAACAAATATCTGTGTGCGACAGAGCAAATATCTGTGTGCGACAGAACAAATATCTGTATGCGACAGAACAAATATCTGTGTGCGACAGAACAAATATCTGTGTGCAACAGAACAAATATCTGTGTGCGACAGAACAGAAAGTTTTGCCCACCAGTTTTGCCCAGGCTATGTCCCTGATAATCTCATTACAATGTTAATCCTGATAGTATTACGTATTACAGTTTTTTTTATTATCATGTAACATTCACTTTCAACAGAATTTTATTTTAGTAAAGTAAAACTAGTCGCAAATCTATCTTTATCTTTATGTCAACTACTTTTGAGCAACAGTTTATATCTAAGAATTGGTTCCTGCCAAAATATTACAATAAACGATATTGCACAATAGTTGTAATATCAACTACTTATCTGGTAAACACGCTTTTAAATACTATGCTACATGTCAAATTATTAGTTCATCATCTTATTGTGGTTTACGACCTCATAAGTTATTTTTTCCATACTTAGTTACTTTGTACAAACGATTTACCAATTTTCAGCACAATCTGTCCTCATTTCTCAATTTTTCCTCTTTAAAACTACACTGTATAGAGAAAAAAAACTATCAAAATCAATTTCTTAATTCTCATAAACCATATGTATATATACAGTATAGAGATAGTTCGCCATGGTTCGTAGTTTTTTAACATATCACACACACGTACACACATATTAATTCAAAAATGTTGTTCATAATTCTTTAAACATAGCATACATACACACGAATAATAAACAGTTCATCAATATGGTCCGTATGTTTTTAAATATATCACACTACACACCACCATGCATTAACTAAATAATCAATGTGCAATATATCTATATGGCTAATATCAAGGATGCTTTAGTATAGGATATTTAGGCAATGTCAAGGATACTTAAGTATAGGATGCTTAAGTATAGAATATTTAGTATAGGATATTTAGTATAGGATATTTAGTATAGGTTGCTTTAGTATAGGATATTTATTATAGGATGCTTTAGTATAGGATATTTAGTATAGGATATTTAGTATAGGATGCTTTAGTATAGAATATTTAGTATAGGATGTTTTGGTATAGGATATTAAGTATAGGATGCTTTAGTATAGGATGCTTTAGTATAGAATATTTAGTATAGGATGTTTTGGTATAGGATATTTAGTATAGGATGCTTTAGTATAAAATATTTAGTATGGGATGTTTTGGTATAGGATATTAAGTATAGGATGCTTTAGTACAGGATATTTCGTATAGTATATTTAGTATAGGATATTTAGTATAGGATGCTTAAGTATAGGATGCTTTAGTAAAGGAAATTTAGTATAAGATATTTAGTATAGGATATTTGGTATAAGATGCTTTAGTACAGGATGCTTTAGTATAAAATATTAAGTATGGGATGTTTTGGTATAGGATATTAAGTATAGGATGCTTTAGTACAGGATATTTCGTATAGTATATTTAGTAT
>JAUMGZ010184661.1:0-13705 GCA_032359645.1 Pododesmus macrochisma
TATTGATGTTTGATTTTGACAGATGAGGGTAACTTTGATAAATGAATAAACTCAAAGTCCAAAACCTACGTTGATAGCGGCATGGTCAGGCATACAGTTTGCAGTCAAATAACCTTCCTGTGTACCTCTCAATATTAAGTTCACATGGGCAGTTCAAAGGCATTCGGACGTTGTGACGGTCAACACGGGGGCACCAAATGGTTTTTAATTCGAGAATAAATTATGGAACCTATATCGGTTTATTTAAATAATGTTGAACAATCCTATAAATAACATTCTAATTTATATGAATTGCCGACGAATTTTTTATTTCTTCTAAATGACGAATTTTACCAGCAGTCATTAATAAATGTTCTATAAGACGAGTTAACGTTTAAAACACATTAATCAATGTGTAGAATATGCCATTGCAATATATTTACCTGCTATATTATGTATTTGCCTCGAAGTTGGTATAGCCTTATTAACACAACTGACCGACCTATTGAACTGTCTTCAACCAATGTCGGAGGAAAAAATTTGTTAGGAATGGCAGGCTTTCAGTACCATGATTGCGTTTATCGCACTTATGAACCTATTTCGCAAATTTTAAAAATGTTCTAATAAACTAGAAGTTTGTTTGTTTGTTTTATTAGGGTTTAGCGTCCCTTTAACTCACGTGTAGGTTATATTGAGACGGTGTCTGCTTGCGATAGTGCGCACTTATGGCGACTTTATAGTGCTGTCTCATTAAAATATCACGCCGCAGACACATTGAAACTACACTTCGCTCTGTCACATTATACTGACATCGAGCCAACCAGTCATACTCGTACCCATTAATGCTGCGTGTTATGCAGGGCTCTTGGGATATGGAGCCACCAGGATTCGATCCCGCGACCGCGGATTCTCTTCACCAGTGTACCGACACGAGGCGAACACGCTAACCACTCAGTCACCGCACCGGTAATGAACTAGAAGACCTAGAGCTTAATGTTTTTAGATGTAGTAACCTTGGACATGGAGTATGGGTCGCCGTTTTACTATTTATTGCCTATTTATTTATATCAATCATTCATTTATTGATATCAATAAATGAAATATAGGTATCAATAATTCGATTTAATGATATCAACAATTCATCTATTGATATAAATAGATAGGCAATAAATAATAAAACGGCGCTCCGTATAAATAGATTGCATATTTTGGGTAAAAGTTAAATTCTACCGCAGTATGCATGTACCACCTATGTTAACCTTTGACTTATCTACCAAAACCACCAGACCAATTCCAACCAAACTTGCTATACACGAGGGAAGGGGTTTTAGATTTCCTCATATAATGGGGCTCAATCTTCAGGGGCACCAGTATAAGGCCAACATAGGGAAAATATGCAAAGCTAAAAAAAGATGTCGTATTAAGGTAATAGGCCACTATCACTTTTTCTCAGTAGAATTTCTTCAAATTTTGTGGTTTTATTGCTTGAAGGTTAAGAACATTTTCTATTACAAAAAACACTATAGGTTGTCAGCATTTTAAGGATTTTAAATGGGATTTTATGTAACAAAAGTGAATTTTGAGAAAAAAAATTATTTTAAGGACACATTTTTTGGCAAACAATGTCTATAAATGGTATGGTGACATAGATTAGTATTGAATTAATGTATTTACCATTAATTAATGCTTAAAATGTGTAAAAATTAATTTCTTATGAAAAATTCAAAATTAACATTTCATAATAAAACCATTTACACAGAGTACTTGTATGTTCAAGTATAGTTATGAAATAGGTAGCTGATTTCCTGAATTATAGAAAATTAACACATGTGTCACAATGATAATAAATAAACTGGACAACTGTCTGTATTGCTTTGAAATATTTTTATGTGAAAAGAACGCACTGTTACGTTAACATAATACATACAATATTCATGAGTAAAGATTAATAAATTTTCAGAACATAAATTATGATACTGTCACCCTGCATTGGTTTTAAAACTAGTATATACTTTCGGTAAAGACCCTCGAGTGACCTTAACTAGAATTTAATACTTGCATATATATGCATTAACCTCAGTGCATGGAGAATAATGTTTGTAGGTCAAGCATTTTGGGGTTAAAGTTCAAAACCATAAGAAATATGTCAACCTTTCAACTTCTGCACTGTTACAGGACCAATATCAACTTAACTTTGAACCATCCTGAGATGGGGATGATTAAAAAAAAAGATGATGATGATGATGATAGGAAGCCATATTGCAAAATTGGTAACCAAGTACACTGAAAAGTTCGCGAAATGTCACAAAACTTATATTATGGCTACCATAATTATAATATCTAACCTAAAAATCTACAGTTCAGGCAAAATTCAGAAAAATCTTATTTTGAAAGCTTCAATGTGTAATTTAAAAAAAAAAACTCTCCATGGAAAACTCTGACGACTATCTTTTTTACAGATATTTCTTGTTTGGTTTTGTCGTACTATCTTTTGTCGCCCCTTGTCGACAGAACGACAATTAATAAAATTTAATTTTGTCATAATATCTCGATATTTTTGTCGTACTGTTGACAAAATGACAGCACGACAACACGACAACACGAGATGGATGACACGAAGCATCCACCATAGAAAAGTTCAGTGCATACTGTAAACATATCACTACCTGCAAGTTTTGTTTTGTTTATTTTGTTGTTGTTTTTGTTGTGCATACATATATTTGATGCAATCTTTGTTTATTTAGTTATCCTGTTCGTCCCTCAGTGATTTGTTCTATATGTTCCGTTGGTCACCTTGTTACAACAGCTGTATAGTTACTTGTATTGATTATGTATGTTCGTACGTTTACAGTGTGTCGAGTGTTGGTCATCTAGTTCTATTTTCTCTTTACAATATTCTAAATGATTTTGGCTCCCGGTCGTTTATTTATTTGTGTTGAGCCTGTTCCTGGTGTAGACGCGAAGAAATTTGATTACTCTACCGTCTATTTCCGGAGAGGTCAAGTCGGTCATAATTAGAACCTTATTACCTTACAATTATCCTAACGTTAGGGTGTAATAGCCGATATCTGTAGCGACATTCCTTTCACCGTTAATTCGTTACCAATAATAATAGTTTCACCAGGATGGTTTCTCTGCAAATTTAACTTGACATATTAAGAAAATTGTTTGAAATAAAATGAAATAGGAGTAAACTACGTGTATGGTTTTTAATTTATATATTCTACTATCAACCAGGAACTTTCAACACTAAAAAATTTAGTATTGAAAGTTCCTGTATCAACCAATAGCCAAAACATGTGTCCACCACCCGTTGATCTAGATATGAAAGAGCCTGACATTTTCGTCCAACACACACACTGTAATTAGCTGCAGTATTAAGTGTACTGAGTACTTGTTAATTTTAAACAATTTGATTCCCCAGGCATATTAACGTAACGAGCTATTGGTCGATCCGGTTGAGTGAAGCATTATGGGATGCAACAGTAGTAGTAGTAGTAGTAGTAGTAGTAGTAGAATGGCGGGCGGAGAGATGTCACGTACTGACGTAGCTCTCGTCAAAGAATCATGGACGGAATTTAAAAGTAAAGGCGACCTGACTGATTTAGGAGTGCCCATGTTTTCAAAGTAAGTAGTTAAATACAACAGTAATAGGTTACTGCATAAACTTGAAGGAATTCTTATCATAAATAGATTACAGTGTTAATTTAATTGAAAAGTATAAGAATTATAACTTATTTTATGCGCATACGCGGCTTTTGTCATAAACATTCTGCACTAATTCCTCCATATATATTGACTAATGTACATGGTTAGAGTGCATAACTATTCATGTAATGTATAAATATTTGTAAACGACCTTAACATGTGTTCTTCATGCCAATGCACAAAATTCTAAACAAGGTCACATAGATTGTTCAAATGTCTCTCAGTTTACTCATAAGTAAATAAGTATATAAAAGTTTAGTGTAGAACTTGCGACAGACCATAATTACAATCTATACCAGAGTACACTTGTCAGCATTTTATTATTGTATAACTACTATGTATTCATTGTCGACCTTCTGTTGGTAAATAAAACTGACTTTTAACTTTCGACTTAACAATTAATGTAAATATAGGTATAGACGTAGATAGCTGTGGCATACAAGAACTGGATAGGAAAATTGTAAGAAACACGTAAATGAGTTCGATCTGATTAATGCAAATAGAGTATTAGAAGAGTGCGGAAATCGAACGTCCGTACCATATGTACCAACCGACATACATTTGAACATTGGAAGCTTGTTTCGTTCCGACGCGTGCACTTGTGTTTTTGTTTGCTATATCTTTCTGTTGATCCGACGCGTACACTTGTTTTTTTGTTTGCTATATCTTCCTGTTGATCCGACGCGTACACTTGTGTTTTTGTTTGCTATATCTTCCTGTTGATCCGACGCGTACACTTGTTTTTTTGTTTGCTATGTCTTCCTGTTGATATAGATTTTTGTTCCCTCTACAATGAACAATAATTGCAGGCAAAGAACAGGTGGTTGTAATTAGGTTTTTCGAAATTCCTGATTGTTTTTTGTTTGTTTTTGTTTGTTTTTTTGTTTGTTTGTTTGTTGTTTGTTTTTTAAATTACCTGACGTTTTTTAATGTTAGTGTTAAACCTTGAAAAAGTGATATATATTATGTACATTTTGGAGATCCAATGAAAATCCAAAATTAATGTTAACTTCACCGTGCAATAACGGAATTAAGTAAACCATAAATCAAGAAAGTGTGGAAATTTGTGTCATGCAATTCTCCAGGCGAAAACAACCCGAATGACAATTTGGCGCTAGTTATACGTAAAAAACAGACAAAACTACACCTCTCTATGTAGACTATTCTAAAACTAAAAAATAAAAAAGAAGAGTTGTCTGCCTATATGTACCTAACCTACTTTTTTACATTTAGTTACATAATATAGGTATAGGTATTTTGGGGAGGGGGTTGACTCATTTTGCAATCTCGAACACCAGACGAAAGTAAAACCAGATGCCGATAATGTAAACACTGTATTCTCCACAACATTAATCATAAAGTAGATGCAGGGTTTAATCCCCTTTCTCTCCCACACCTTTTTAAATGTTTTATTACATATAAGTTGATTTCTTACTCAGGATAGCGGTGCATGTAAACTTTTTCTATAACAGCGATTTTTCCAGTTTATATTCGTTGTAATTAAGTCATTATGTATTTTACTTTCCCTCGTCAGACTTTTCGAAGACTATCCTGATATAAAGCAGCTATTTTCCTTTGTAAGAGAGGGAGCCGGTTCTCCGGAGAGCGAGCCTTTCCGGAAGCATGCCCGTAACGTCATGGATGTCGTGGACACTGCCGTGACGTCGATAAATGACATCCCTGCTTTGGCGCCAGTCGTTAGGAAGCTGGGAGCACAACATTATAACTATGGAACGCAGCCTTCTCACTTACAGGTAAAACATATAGTGCACACTCTAAATTAAAAAATCAATTAATTATAAGGCTGATCAAAAAAATTTCCTCTCTTCATCACAATAGTGATTAGCACGCCCTTAAGTGGAAAGTCAAAGATTTCAGTATTCGATAGTTTTACATTTCTAGTCTGTGTTTTGCCCTTTATACCCAAGTACTGTTTTGTATTTGTATTGCCATTTGTATTAAAAATTTGTATAATACATATTTGTTATTTATGTAGCATGTTTTCCATTTGTATTATGTATTTCGTCTTCAGTATTGTACAATTTGTTGTTTGTATTCAATATAGGTCCATTTGTATTGCTAGTGTATAATCTATGTTGTATATTTTGCATTTGTATATTTAATTATTGGAAGCAAATACTACGCCGTTATTGAATACAAATGACGAAGTTATAGAATCATATGGGGCCATATTGAAAACAAATGAAACGAATACAATCACAATGGAATTATACTGAATGCAAAATATGCAATGTGAATGAATAGAAAATAATTACAATGTACTTTCAAATGCAACATGTAGAATAAAAAACAATTGGCAAAATATTGAGTAAAAATTTAAAACTAATGATTTTTGCAACGGTTGACGTGCCATTCTCCTTTTTGCAATGGAATATATTGAACAGCTTTAGAATGAAAAACGGGGGAAAATAAAATGGCAGACATTGACGTTGAATGATGCGTTGCTATGTTGCCATGGTGTCAAATCTTGATATTCATTGTGTTTAATATCCATTATAGCGAATTGATTTGATCATTTGACAATAACAATAAAGGTTAATGGTGTTAACGTATGTTCTTCTGGTACAGTTGTCACATCGGAAGTTACCTAATTGAACTAATACGTAACCATCACGTGACCAGCTGATGTACGAAGCATCCTTAGAAATTATGGCACAAATGCGGAAATGAAACTTAATTTATCTTATATAATATCTCGAGTCACACATGTGGAAGGTAGGGATACTATTGATGTTATGACAAGTTTGCAAATGTTCTCATCAAGTAATACTCTAGACAATATTCTAGGGCAATATAGAATGAAACAAACAGCCGTGCCTAGAGGGTGGCTTGTGATTGCATTATATTTATGTGATAAATACTCTTAATATCTTATAGCAAAACAAGTTATCTTTTGTGAAGTATACAAGATATTTCATAAAGTAAAGGAAATAACTCCTTTGATGTATGAGATATGTTATAACAAGCAAGATATCTAATATATTTTCTTAATGATACAAAATATCTCTTAAAGCATATGGAATATCTCATTTTTTTATGAGATATCTGATAAAGATTATGAGATATCTTAAGAATCTTAGGAGATATCTTATGTACTTCAGGAGATATCTTTTTATAAAGGAAGTTTATAAGATATCTGATATAAAAGTTCATAAACTTTAGAAGGCATCATACTAAATTCAGGTTTTTTTTTTTAGATATTTCCTTAATATGATAAGATATCCACCAAAGGTGATATCTCATAATATTTATAAATATGTCTCATATTCTTTAGGAGATATCTTATAAAATGTATATACATCTTGTTTCACAGTTAAATGTCAAGATGGCTGCCATAGATTTAACATTCAGCTCAGTATAAGGTGCGGCCATAGGAACACATTTTTTCCTAATGATATATTATTGATAAAACATCTGATTCTTGTGGTGCGGCTTAATGCCCCGGTCACACATTCACGGATCGGACGCCGGATTAGACACGGATACGATCCGGCATCATTCGTGGTAATCTGTAGTGGTCCGTAGCTGTCCGTACTGTATACTGGGTCAATCGTAGTACGTGACAATTTTTGAGCATGTTCAAAAATTCCCCACGGATCAGACAACCGTAGTACATCCTTACTGATCCGTATTAGAACGTACTTATCCGTTGTAGTCCGTAATAAACCGTGGCGCTCCGAGAGAGTCCGTACTTATCCGTGCCAGACCGTTCTAATTCGTGCTAACCCGTACTAAAATCGTAGCGAACCGTCGTTAATCGTATTACTCCTCGTTGTCAACTAGCCCATTTTCTGCATTATCCTTGGTTGATCCGTCAAAACTCCTAGACGGTAGTCAAACCGTGGATATAGTCTTTTCCGGGGTCATCCTTGAGTTTCCATCCGTAGTGGATCCGGCAAGACAATCCGTGAATGTGTGACCGGGGCATTAACGAGAACATCCCAATTACCCCTTCACTACGTGTACTGACGACTGCATTCATGGTAACTAACAAGAATATCTAACACTTTACCATTATTGATATGTTTTATATGTGACATTTTAGTGCACTTTTTCTTCAATCTTGTTTTTCAGCCCGTCGGTTTATCTCTGTTATATGCCATTGACTTGCACCTTGGGGACAAGTTTACAACGGAAACAAAGAATGCTTGGCTTCGGTTTTATTCTATTATCAGCAAAAATTTCGAAGAAGGACTCGTGAGTGATGGACAATAGACGTATATGTACACTGAAATATAGATAGAGAACATTTACTGTGACCTCCAGCGTTACATACAAGACCAATAAAACAATGGAACTTGGGTCTAATTGAAAATAGAGTTTGTTTCCCCCACCTATCTCTACTTAATTAACAAAGACTGACCCTACACGAATACTTTTATTGCCATTTCTGAGATATGTTTATTTTCATTTAAGAACTAGAATTGAATGCAAAGTGTTACATTTATCTTGTCATAAAAGTATAGATTTTGAATAGGTTATAATAAAGACATTTCTTTAAAATGAGGATTTTTGGTGAACAAAAATCGAATGTATTTGACGATCTACAAACCTGCTTATAAAAAAAGTTGTAAGAGAGAAGGGAAACAACTCATATCTAACTACAGGCCTGTATTATAGGATGCTTCGAAATGTGCTCAGAATGGCGGGATTTTAACTTTGCATTGTAAACATGTATATAATGCTTTAGAACATTTGAAAATGGCAACCCTAAAATAAGTTTACTTTGAGACAATATTTTTTTCAATGTTAAAACACATTTTTCATAAAATCTAAACTGTATAAATGATATTGTCCCTCATGTACATATGATTAATATACACAATATCAGTTTATTTTCTAAGTTAATGGATATATTTAATTTTATTTAGGCTCCAAGGTGAGCTATGCTGTTTGCTCTAGATCGTTCGTTATGGCTTATAGAAATATAGACCCTTAATATATCATATTCCGAAGACTTGTAGTGGGTTCTCAACAAAATTTGTATATGTCAGATTTCCAAGATATGGTGGCCATTTGAAAATATTTTCATCAATATTCTTCTTGAATGGTAAGTGTAACGAACCGAAGACATTCACCGTTAGACTTGGTTAATACATGAATTGGGTATTGTCTTGCTTTAAACTTGAAAAAAGGCGACCATCTTGAATTTTTGTTTTTTACGAAATTGTTTATTGAGGGTCTCTTACATAAAAGAGGATAGAAACTTAAAATTATTTGTAATGGTTTTTGATAATAAAAATCCAAAATAGCTGAGCTGGCGACAATCATGAAAATCTTGTTATATCTACTTTATATAGAATGGTGAGTGCTACAAAAGTGTGACTTTCACAATAAAACACAGATCACATTACACAGATCCTTGGAGTTGGACGTCCATAAAATTTTGAAATGTGAAATTATTTTAAGTGATGGCCATATTTTTTTTTTTTTTTTTTTTTTACAGAATTCAATAATACGTTAATCAGTTAAAGGTGAGCGTAAAGACACGTTTTGGATATTTTGTTTATCTGAAATATGCAGAATAGGACCATACTTTATTCATGTAATAGATTAGACAAGAAGAGACACTTTGACTATCTATAATTTTCTCTAAACAATATTTCACCTATGCAACAGTTCTACGAACATTGCTACGTTTTCTTTTTTATTTTAAAAACCTCTTTTTTAAATATTGATTTATTTTCTTTTGATTTGACATCATGTATATACACTTTGACAGTATTTTTGTATTCTTTTGCACACTATATTTAAATGTAACAACCACCTTTCAAGGTGCTGTAGTGGCACTCCATTTATATATTTGTATATCTTTATAATCTTTGTATTCAATGATCTTAATATGTGTTATATGTATGAATATTAAAGTGATCGACTACCAAGTCTACATCTAACATTATTTACTTGATTCTTTCCAAGGGGTTTGCTTGTTTGTTTTATCTGTGTTTTACGTCCCTTTTAACTGATATTTAGGTCATTTATCGAGATGACGTCTGCCTGCGACAGTGCGCACTTATGGTGACTTAATAGTGCTGTCACACAGGAATATCACACCACACGCACATTGACATAATACTTTACTCGTTTACATTATCCTTACACCGAAGCAACCCATCCTTCTCCTACCCAGAATGCTGAGGGCTTATCAAGGAGCGAGAATATTACCTAATGTTAGCGTTTTTTTTAGGTTGACGCGGCCGGGGATCGAACCCGCGCTTTCCCGCTTACGAAAAGAACACTCTCCTACTGAGCTATCGCGTCGGTTATTTCCAAAGGATTCTACAGCATGTTCAATATGTCATCCTCTAATGAATGTAACCTTTATTCTGATAAACCGAATGTAATTGTACGCAATGTTTTTTCTATTTAGAATCGAGGGAAATATGCTGGAATGTCACACCTGCCTCGACCAATCAAAACCCGAGACAATTACACCTAATATAATAATGCAAACTATGGTATTGTTGAAACTACAGTCGGTGGCCATAAACGAGTTCCCATAGACATAATTTACTATGTATCTGTAGTAAATTCGAAATGTTTGAAATAATCATTGTGATGTCATTTCTTCACCAATTTTGATGACAATTGCACCACAAAGTTAAGAATTAATTCAGTTTATTAAATAAATCAATAACTTTTTGCCGTTAACTAGTTTGCAAATGCCATTGAGTTAAACACAATATTGTTATATTTCTTATTATAATTGTTCAAATGTAAAATGTTGAAAATCTCTAGTATATAGAGTAAATAAAGAATGTCTGTCTGTCTTCCAAACTTTTGTGATGTACATTTACTATACAAGATTAGTTTATAGGCGACGTACATATTTCTGTTTTCGTTGAACTCGTTGACATTAGTTAATCATAAATTGAAAAAAGTGAAATAATTTTGAAAATATACTACTTCAAATTCTACATTTGTGATGAATATTTCGTTAATATCGATAAAGAAATCGTTTCACATTAACAATTATGAAACATTACAGATTTTCTTTAAATATATAGTAAATCTTATCTTTGGTCATTCATTTATGGCCACTTACTGTAGACTTATTAGACAGAAAAGTTGCAATAACACGGTATGCACATACATGAGTATAAAGATGAATACATATGATAGTATCAAGAAACAATCCTTTGTGGAGATAATTCTTTCAGAACTTTACATCAATGTTTCTTAAGGTCTAATTGTACATACAATCAATTTCTTAAACCACCCAAGGTGAAGTAGGTCAAAAAGGACCTCCTTGTAATACAGTATGTCCGTCAATTCAGAGAACCCAAATCTTATTCGTTGCAATTATACAATTATTATGTTCTTCAGATGTACCTTTTGTGACTGCATTTTGGAATGCATATCAAACATCTGAAATGCAAAGAAGACATATATACAATAGAAATATTTAGATGAAAACTAAATATAAAGAACCTACAAAACATACCAATGTGACGAAATAAAAACCATAACACCAAACATATTCTAGGTCATCTTCAAACACGAAACACTTTATGTTACAATAATTAAATTAACGGGATTTAAATCAACCCAATTTGACCTTAATATAGTGGTAAATAGGTCCTCAGATGCCCTAACAATAAAAGTATTCCTCTTGACTGTTAAATATGTTAAAATGATACATTATATACAACGTAATTATAGGAAGGACATCCTCATGGACTGCTACTTCATCTTGGTTCGAGTCTTAATCTTATGAACATCAATCAATGTCCTTTTTGGTAGCCAAACCACAATTTTGGAATCGATTATCAATATATATTTCCCATGGAGAGGACTTAGAACGGTTATTCCTCAATTAGGATTTTATCACATCTATATTTCCATGACAAATAAAATGTTTGGAAATTTGCTGTTTAATTGGTTCGTACTGCTTTCTGTCATGTCAGCAGTACGATAACACTTTCTTTATATCCCCTCTCTTTGATTTTCTCGCGTCAATGCCTCGACCTATGATGCAACTTGTGATATATTGGACTCGCGTCAAACACTACATAATCAAACATAAATTGGTTCCTTGTTATTGATTTCCTACTCAATCTTATTAAGATTTTGCTGCTTGTATTAATTTAAATCATAATTTAAGTTAAATATGTATAGTTAAAGCGATGTACTTACAGTAGAAGAATAAGCACGAATACACCAACTACAGCGAGTAGAAAAAACACAAAGCCCCTGAATAACCCAACCGTGGCGCCATATACTACGTTTACTACCATACCACTGACCATACTACCAACAGATTCAACAGCACCTACACCGGCAAATAAAGCACTTGCAAATAAATGTATATTGTTTACGAAAAGGGACTGACAAACCATATCTTTGCATATCTATAATTGAAATATTTACAAGTGCATAATTATGTAAAAGGGAAACTTCAAGGAATTTATTAATGTGTGAGTGACACCTGTCAAGTCTGATTCAAAGGTTGCTTCAGATGTGGTGTCCAGTTGCAGTCAATTTCGCTTTGTCGTGATGTCGTGTTGTAAAAGGCGATATTAATGTCAGCATGACAAAATGCAGGGCGACATTACAACACAACAAGATAGTACGACAACACGACAAATGCAGGGAAATGATGAGGAGGTGTTACGTCACTGTTGTAGTTAAATTTGTCTTTGAATTAGTTACAATAAACTTTTCATTTTGTTTTTCAATATTTATTTTAAATGTTCAAATCAAAAAATCAAAATTAATTTTTTCTATATGTTTGTAATATTTCTCGAAAAATATTTTACATACGCGACAGGTTTGTATATGTGTATTTTTTTTCTTTCTTCGCGTATTATTAAATGTACCTTGCTTGTTAACTGGCGTCATGTTGGACATTATTGCACGTGTAAGTGGTAATGTAGTTATTGAAAGCACACCAATCACTGGAACTGAAAACAAAAGGTTTTAAAAGATGAATGTTAAATGGCGTCCATGAGAATTATGAAATTAGCAAATATTATGGTAAAAATAAAAAAAAATAATTATGGAAAAAAACAATGTAAATTCAAGTCTATAGAGAGTGTTATTTCATGACGAGTGGCAATTCAATAGTTTCCATATACCTTTCTGTGAGAGATTTTGTCCACAATTCAAGGTCCAGTTCTGACAAAAATTAGGATGAGTTGAATCAACAGAACGAACGACATTTATAAACAAACAATAGCCACATCAAACATTTCAGCATCAGAATAAAAGGAAATAAATTTACGTCATAAACATTAACGAATCTGTAAGAACATAGCTAAATAACCCCTAATAATCTACCTAAACAACCCATACTAACCTAGCTAAACTATCCCTACTAATATACCTAAACAACCCATACTAACCTAGCTAAACTATCCCTACCAATCTACCTAAACAGATCATAATAACCTAGCTTAACAATTCCTACTAATCTATCTTAACAACCCATACTAATCTAGCTAAACAATTCCTGCTAATCTACCTAAACAACCCATACTAACCTAGCTAAACTATCCCTACTAATCTACCTTAACAACCCATACTAACTTAGCTAAACTATCCCTACTAATCTACCTTAACAACCCATACTTATCTAGCTAAACAATTCCTGCTAATCTACCTAAACAACCCATACTAACCTAGCTAAACTATCCCTACTAATCTACCCAAGCAACCCATACTAACATAGCTAAACAATCCCTACTAATCTACCTAAACAACCCATACTAACCTAGCTAAACAATCCCTACTAATTTACCTAAGCAACCCATACTAACATAGCTAAACAATCCCTACTAATCTACCTAAACAACCCATACTAACTTAGCTAATCAATTCATACTAATCTACCTAAACAACCCATACTAACACAGCTAAACTATCCCTACTAATCTACCTAAGCAACCCATACTAACATAGCTAAACTATCCTTACTAATCTACCTAAGCAACCCATACTAACATAGCTAAACAATCCCTACTAATCTACCTAAACAACCCATACTAACTTAGCTAAT